>WEIU01012878.1:912382-946923 GCA_013389925.1 Aegithalos caudatus | reverse complement strand
CCCCCCCCCGAAGGGGCAGTGTGGAGAGAGTGGTTTTCAGCAGGTGCGGGCTGGATTGTGCATGTGCATCTCTGCTGGTGACAGAGTTTGCCTTCCCGCACACACGTCTCCCTTGAAACGAGGGCGGACTCCGCAGGGATGCTCTTTCCCGTCCCAGTGCCCGGTTCCTGAAGGAGCTGCTGCCAGCTCCGCCAGGAAGGAGCCCGGGGCACCCCGCGGACATCCAGACCCATCCCAGCGCTTTGCCGGCTCCCGTGTGTAGCCACAGCACCGTGTTGCCGTAACTGACTATTTTTTTTTTAAGCAGAGGAGGGGGCTAGTTCTCCGATTGATGCTTGGTGGCTGATTCTGCCCACCCTCCCAAGCACAAACCTAAGGATTCGGGCTAAAGCTGGAAATTCATTTGGTCTGGGTGCATTAACTTTCAGCTTCTCATAAAGGTTACTTAGGACAAATGCAGTCCTTGCCAGAAGAACTTCTTGTGCGATGCTATTTAGTGAAATGCTCAATTATACTGTATTATAGTATTCTTCTGCGCTTTCTTGGATGCAGCAGAGGAAGTGAAAAGCCGGGTGTCCTCCATTAACTCTTAGTTGCTGCTGCTGGGAACGTCAGTTCAATTGAATCCCCTCTACAGCCCGGGGCTCCCCTTTTTGTGTGTTAATGTAGGGGTATTCTGCTGGAGGATTTTGTTGAAAAGCAATATGAACTTTATTTTGCCTATTAAATCTATTTGTTTATAAGTGCTGGGGCAGAGAGGATAGGCAGTGCAAGCTGATCTTGTGAATTGACAAAATTGGGAGAAGAAGAGCAAATTGGATGTGTATGGGTGGGTGGGTAGGTGTGCAGGTGGCGGATGGCTGGGAATGATTACGAATGAAACTATCACTGAATCAGAAGAGCTAACGAGTCAGTTAACTCGTTTTGCCTGTGTCTGCCACAGTAATTGAGGGAGAAGCAGCCCTTTACAGGTGTGTCCAAACCTGTGCGTTCTGTAGGTATAACCTGAGGTAGTTGGAAGTCACCAGAAGGAAAATCTTTTGTGGAGCTCACTGCAACCAGTTTCACTCAGGTGTAGGGAGCTGTATAGGGCACTTCTTCAAGACTAAACAGCAAATGAAGCCAGGTTTTCAACCCTTGTGTCTGTTTTCAGTCCTTGTGTGAACCAGATATCTTACATGGTTCTTCAGAGTGCTGTGATCTGTGTGCCTGTATCTGCCTGGGCTTGCCAGGTGGGATCTGTCAGGGTCTAAATGCTCCCTTGCAATCTCTTCCTTTTTCCCCTTTCTCGTTCGATAGAGAAATCCACAGCAATTTCCGCCCCTCCAGGCTGTCTCCTTACAAGGTATAGAAGGCAGGAATATCCTGATTAATAAATAATGTTCAGCTGGCAGGACTCTCCTTCATGCAAGACACACAAAGGAAGAAGAAAAACCACAATCTTGAAATGTTCCTGGCAGTTGCAGAGCTTCCTAACTATTTTTTTGTTTTAGGGAAGTGTTTTACAGCAGGGTGTTTCCCTTCATTAAATGTAGCTCAGTTATAGGATGGAAATGCAAGAAGTGCAAATCCAGCAGAAATTGACCCTGTTTGGGCACATTGATAGCAGAGATTATCATTAATGGAAGATTAAATAGATTACATAAAAAAGGATTTGAATTTGTAGGGCATATGAACAGTTTTTAAAGCTTACAGCTGTACTCTCCTGATACATACAAACATCTCTAAGGATACACGTAAAATTCTTGGAGGCTGCAGTATCCACTGAGGGCTAAGAGAGGAGAAACCCAGTCTTTGTGCTGTGAACTGACATGGTGTGACCCCAAAGCAAGTATCTGTGTCTGCCACTAATACCTGTCAGTGAGAAAGGGATTTTTTTTCAAAAACAAATTCATCCCTAATTTCCCATGTTCCTTCTGTGCCCGTTGTTCCAGCTGCTGTTGAAATGAAAGTCATGGATCCTGTTGTACCTTGTGAATACAAATCTGACACGATGAATCTCATGCCCCAGCCTTCAAAATAGTGCACGCCCTTGTGTCATCCTCTGGCTTGGCAAGGCACGTATGTGGGTGGGAGTCATAGGTTATTTAGCATTTCACATCTTTTAAGAAAGGAAGCAGCTATCTTTATTTATACTGGCTTGTGTTGCAGTTTATTTAATTGTTTTAACATGTTAAAATGGGCTCAAAACAGGACGTAGCAAAATGGAAGGCAAATCAGGAGTTATTTTTCCAGAAAGCCAGATGATTGCCCACCTGAATAAGTGTTGGTAAAGCCTTTTCTCTGTGTGTGTATTCATCTGAGGAGATGTTGTGAAATCTCTCTTTTTTTGTGGGTGTGCATAATGACAATAATTCTTGGTTGTGTTTCACTCAAAGTCAAGCTATCTGTTAGCTGTTTTGAAAGTTCTTGATGAAGAACCTTCAGGTTCTGACTAAGCAAAAGCCACTTACTCATCAAATCTCTCTCTGTATCTTGTGCCTGCGTGTGTTTTCCATGATCACGTATGGACTATGCCTTTTCAGCCTAAGCCTCTTCATCCAGTGCTCAGTGTAAAAGTCAGTCACTGCTTTAGAAGGACAGTCCAGCTTGTAGATGAAAAAAGAAAAAAAATCAACCAACAGACTGGAACATGCTGGTGAGGTTTTATTTTTATCAAGCCATTGGTTTCATTTCTAGAGAGTCATGCCCTGATTTTTCCAATATGCATTTTTCATGGTATTCTGGGTTCTTCAGTAATGTTATTATCCTTGAATTGAGATACTGTACTTAAAAGAATTCCTTTGTGAATTCAGCTATGAAATAGCACTGTGGTTTCTCTTGTGTTCATACGACTAAACGCTAATGCAGAGAACTGAGGTCAGGCAGGTGGGGCCCAACTAATGCATAGTAACCAAGAAAAGAGATGTTACAGAACACTTAATCAATATATCTTGTGAAGTCCAATTGCAACCTTTTTTTTTTTGTGAGTCTGGGTATACTTTGATTTCCTGCTAAAGATTTTCTGGTCCAGTCATTTATCCTCGTCATATTTCTGACTGTTTGTAATGCACAGCATGGGTTCAAGTAACAAGCATCTGGCAGATGCACTGCTACCAGCACTGACATTTTGGTAAAAGCTCTTTGTTTTATTTTGCACTGACTCAAATATCTTTTTCACATTAAGGATGACACTTAGATGGAACTGCGGGGTTTTCACCAACTGGAGGGTGTTGTGGGAGGTGCCAAACCGTAGTAAAACCAGACCTACTCTTCCCAGAGCTCTGAAGCGTTCTGCCAGCGAATGACATGGATCGCGAGCGCTTCGCATGACGAGCGTGAGCTGTCATTGAATCCAGGGAAGCACATGTGACATTGGAGCACGTGCCTTTGGCATTAACTGAGATTAATATGCCAGTTAGCTACCAATTTTAAATGCTTCAAAAGCTGTTGAATTGAAAAGAAAAAAAATACTGAGGCAAACAACTGGGAATTTTAACAGCATTTGCTTTTTCCTTCTCACTTACGTCTGTTCACGTACCTTCAGTCAGCACCACAGACATGATTGCATTTGTGTTTCCCATCTTAGATGCTTGTTGACAGGAAGGCTACCATCAAGGTAAAAATAACAAACACAGATGTGCAGCCACATCACTGAACTAAAAGTTAGTGTAATTTATTTTATTTTTCATATTTTACAGCTATAACTTGCTTCATCTGTTTCAATTAAATTGGAGTACACCAGACTTAATTCATTTTTAATCTTCTTTATAGTTAGGGACTAGAGCAGTTATCACTGAATTCATAAAGAAGGGGAATATTCAAATAAGACCCACTCAGATATGCACACATTGATTCTCTTCAGATATATTTCTTCTCTCTTCCCTTCATTAAAGTGATTGTTGAAATCCTATGACCTAGAAGAGCTTGCACAGCACTGGCATCATGAGTGGGAGGGATATGGCTGAAATTATTCCATGCTGATTTTTAACCCTGAAGGAAATTCTTCTGGGGGCTGTAGAGTTTGTCATTACATTGATTTAACCTGTGATCACTGATGAAAGCAAAGCCTTGCATTTTATTTGGCATATTTTTTTGCATCTGTACTAGGGCATTATGTGATATATTATATGTTGACAACAGAATACCATTATTAAATTAGAGTATTGATTCATTGCAAAGGATTATGCTAAAGTAATGTTGATGGTTTATCTAAACCCACAGAAAATGGAAATTAAAAATTAAAGCAAAAGACCTGTCTCTACAGTATTGTGTCTAGTGTTGCAGAGTGCATTTATCATATGACTCATTGCTTTGAATGCAAAGCCCAGTAAACACAGGGATTGCTGTGGATTTGGCCTTGACTTTCAGTTTCATGGCCCATAATGTTTTCAGGAGGTACCTGAAACTACCAGTGTTTGGTTTAGTTGATTTCTCCTGTGATTGTTTTGGAAACAAACTCAACAAGGAAAAGTACCTAGTAAAATTATGTGGGATGATTTGGTCACAAGCATATGTAGATAAATTCATTAAACCCAGAGGTTGAGTCTGGTGGTTTCTTTTTGAGCTTTGTGTTTGAACAGCTTTGTAATACTGTGCACATGTGTGTGCCCACACAAAATACAAACATGGATTTGTGCATTTGCACAGCACCAGTTTTTGAGGAGGATCGGGACCTCAAAGCTTGTAATAACCCCAGGAGCAGTCTTTGGCTGCTTTGGTTCTGGTTCTTGTCCAGTCAGTGTGGTTCAGAAAAGAAACCCAGAGGTTTCATTGAAGCTGGTTGGACTGAGTGCCAAGCTAAAGTGCATCTGTTTTAATTTGGAAGTGTCTTTTAGTTTCTGTTGTGTTGAAGGGGTTTGTAGTCACTGTTACTATTAAGCACAAGTACTTTATTATTATTTTGCATTACAAGAATAGACAAAACACAGGAGAAACAATGAAATACTTTGTATTAAGGAGATGTTCTCTTCCTCCAAGGGATTCACTTCTTGGCTCAGTATGGTGAGGGTTGGAAGTGTCATTTAATGAGACAGCTACGCTTCAGGTCAAAACTGGGGCTGTGTTTTCTCATGGCACAACTGAATTTCCAAGGTGGACAGCTCATAAACCTGCTTTCTTACTTTACCTTCCCCTCTGGATAATCTCAAGCTGCTCCACTGACTAAAATGCACTTTCATTGGAGGAAAGGAGTTCCCTGTGAGGGTGGAGAGAGGGAATTTCAAACCTGGACAAGACAGAGGAGGAATGTTCAGGTGGCTTCCAAGTAGCACAGAGAAAGTAAATGCACACAAGTGGACAAGTGCTTTTTGAATGGGTTTCTGCTTTCTGGCACACAGGTTTCTGGGGTTCCTTGGTAGAATGCCTTCAAGAGGAAAAAAAAATTGAATAAAGCAGCCATGAAGAAAATTAAAATAGCAACTGCACTTCTAATTTTCCATGTCCTTTTCATGGAAGAAATGCCTAATTGGATCACCTCTTCTGGTGAAATTTGGAGGTAGCAGAGAAAAATATATTAACTAAATCCTTATTACTAACTGTTTAAATGGTTGTTTCTGTTTTTCAGTATACTCAATATTACTCTAGTAATGTTTAAAAAATACAGATAAAATAATTCTTTCAATATTCTGTTGTCTCCGTCCTCTAAGACCAGTATTTTGGATTTCCAAAGCTGTGTTTCTCATGTAGCTTTTAAGTAGAAGGATTCCATGGCTTTCAGATCTTTTTTATAACACATTACTTCTGATTCCTTTCTAGTGTTTTGGTGTGGATATGTTGGCTGCTGACTGTAGGAGATAAACTATTCAGCTTCAACGATAATTCACTTCATATCATGTTGAGCAACCAATATTTTAGTCCAAATTGATTTATGTTTTTTCCTCTGAGTGATTTTATTTTTTTATTTTTGCAGGAGTTAAACATTTAGGGAAAACTCAGGTAGAAGAGAAAAGGCTCACTGTCCAATATAAACATAACTGTGTAAAAAGATAAACTGAAACTTTGGTTTGGAATACCTGAATTCTGCTTTGGCCTGTGTAAAATCAAACCAGAAACCTGCAAAGTTTCCTCTTTTTATTTTAATATCTTTTTGTTTGTTGGTTTTTTGCTTTATGGCTTTTCTTTTTCTATTAAGATTTGAATTCATCTCTGGCAATTCTAAGGGCTCTACAGTTGTGTCCTATCCTCGCCTGCCACTTGTATTTTCCTCTCATAGGATGCTGCACATTAGCAGTGCAACGTGGTAGGAGCTTTTTGTAAAAAATCTTAATTAGTATTGTAGCTTGTATGAAAATTGAGAACTTTGACAGAGGCATTTTGTATCTGTAATAGTAAAGGAGTGAGAAAAAAATACCCTGATAGTATTCTGTAGATGTTGTGCTGAACCAAGTAGTTTATAGTCTTTCATTTTTTATAATGAGATTGCTGTATGGCCACGTTTTGCAAACATTATAGGCCCAGTTTAGGGTGTGCTAGTGATGCATTTTCTGTTTTGTAGAGCTATGGATCTGCAGAATCAGGGCCAATTTATGTGAACATCTGTGTGATTAAATGTGTTAGTCTGTCTTAGATTGCAGTGTGAGTGCTTACAAAACATGCCCATGTAAGTAAATGTACATCAGCTTTTTAAAAGCTGCCAACAGTTTTTAAATGTGCTTATTAGAACTGAGTTTCCATTAGAGCATTTTCTTTTTGTGTGTGTGTGTATTCTTAGAACTGCCTTGAAAAATATACCATTATCCTGTTTACCCTTTGCTGAAATGGATTCTGTAGTAAAATCTTTGTGTTCTGGAGGACTGTAGTTGCTTAGCTGTAGACTGTGACAAGACACGTGAGTCATTAATCTTTTTACATGTCACTTTTAAACTATTTCTTTTTCTGATTTTTTTTTTTATTATTCTTGAGAATATTTTTGTAGTTCTTATCTGTGTTACGTTCTTAGCTAGATACATACCAAAATTGACTTTTTCATGAAGCTTATATAGATAGAAAATGCTTTCTAAAACATTAGGGGTGGTAAGATGTATTTTAAGATCTAGTTATTTTCTGAAACCAAGATTATGAAGTAAACTTTACGTTGTTCTTTTCACAGCATCCTGTAAAAGTTCAAGATTCTAGTTCAGCAAGAACTGAGCTCTGATTGCTGGCTGTTACCAGATAGAGGGGCTATAGCACTGTGCAATAGCAAACCATTAAATTGGTATTAATAGCAAATAGCCTCTTTTCCAGAGCTGAGTATTCTCAATGATGTCAGAATTTGTAAGGCAGGGATTGAGATGAGGTGTGTTATTCTCCTGGAAGGGTGCTGGTGGTCTACTTTTACTGCAGTGACAAGTGGTTGACAAGGAAGGTTGAAAATGTTCAGCCTGATTTTGCTGTGCTGCTTCTGAATGCAATCAAGGTTTTAACAAAACCAAAGAAGTTGCACTGGAAAGTGTTGCTAACCTGGAAAACTGTGCTGCTTTGTTCAAGGCTAATGGTTACTTCTGTCTCCCTGTTCAGTGCATAGGAAAATGCCATTTCCAGTGATGTGCCCAGGGTGCCTCAGAGCTGTAGCTAACTGCCCTTCTCAGTGGCTGAGAATACCATTACATATTTTTAAAAAATTGGGGAGTCTTTGTTTCCTCTTTGTTTCCTCTTCCCTGTTGAATTACACTACAAGTGGTGAGTGGGTTATCATTAGAGTAATACTAAGCTATCCCAGAAGCTTTGACTAGGAATTGATTGTATAATACTTGCCAAAAACAATCCAGTAATTGTCTTCCAGAGAGCTTGCTTTGTTAGTTGTTTTTTTTTTAAGAGTAGTGTTGTGTGGAGAGAAAATTAATTTTCTCATTCAATCTGTGAGTGAATTCACAAAAGAGAAGCAGGGGTTTTGTTGGAAACTGAGAGATAAGCTGCACTGAACTGGTATGGTGATTTTCCTGCCAGGCTTTGCTCTGCCAGGGTTCAGTGGGCAGTGGGTTCAGGAACTTAACTGAGGAGATTATTCTGATGAGTGTCAGTGCTCCTGATTTTGAAGGGTAGAGGTACTTTTATAATTATTTCATAAGTAGCTAAACCACATTAGTCTTTAGCCTGAATTCTGGCCCAGATACATAATAGTCATAGTGGTAAAAGTGCAATCCCCTCAAGGTTTTTTGTATTTTATTTTTTTTTTTGTAATAACTAAAATGCTTAAGTGTAATGCATAAATACATACAGCAGTGACTTTTTCCTTAAGCAGATAGGGTTTCTTTTGCTTTTAGATTTCAATCTTTATTTTATTACTTATTATAACAGAGCATACCACACATTTCACAGGGTCAGCTGCTTATTTATAAGCTGTATCTTAGTGTAATTAAGTTGGTTGTGATCAGTGTTCATCTTAGAAAAAAAAAGTCAGAAAAATACAGGTTGGAAATCAGAACAATTTATGAGTTACACTGTTATAACATCAATGATGCTGTTTCTGAGTTTATAATATATACACTCCTAAATTCAAATTCACTGATTATCTCAAGGTAATGATAATAAAATGATGCAGTGTGCTACTGACTGAGGCTCTGCTCCTGCAGCAGGTTTTCCTGGTGCACGTGGGCTCTTTCTGCTGCCTCTGTTAGGTTGTACCTTTGCCTCCTGGACTGATGACCTTCTGAGCTGTGAGCACCTTGATGCCCATCATCATAAAACCAACAGAGAAGGTTCAGCAGTCACAGGAATCTCATTTTTAGTGGGGTGGGTGAAGATTTGCTGTCACCCTGCCTTAGAGAGGAAGGGGGTGGGTGAGCAGTGGAGGTGACAGCGTGAGCTGTGCCCAGGCTGGCCAGGGGACACCACTTCTGCCTTGTCTCTGTCAGCTTGAGCTGCCCTGCCCTGTTCCCTACAAACACACAGAGGGAAAGAAGTGCTCCTAATACCTTTTCATGTCTGGAGCACATTCTTTACAGAGCCCTACTTAGTCGTAAATGAAAAGCATGAATAGTAACTTAATATTTTAAATTGGTTTTAGAAGGATCTGCCTGCCATAGGGAATTCTTTCAGGTTTTAGCTCTTGGATGGCTGGATTTAATCTGAATATGTGAAGCTGAAACGCTAGTGTGTGATGTGCTTAAGAGGAGAAGAGTTTGATACTGGAATTGTTATTTTATACGTGGCTGAAAAGATCACTTGCACTACTGGATTTCAGTATTTGGGTGCACTACAAGGCTTGATTGCACCTGATGTTTGCATACATTTGGAAAGCTGTCCTCTGTCACCTTGGCAGATGTAGGGGACTTGTAGCCAGCCACAGCTTTGCTACTGTAAGGTGGATCTATAAATATGAGCTGAACACACAAGGATTGAGGAGCTATTGAGCTCCTCATTTCTGGTTTGTTTACAATGCATAATTTGGAACCATGAAAACATATTTATTTCAATTTTACAGTAATTAAAACACATTTAGCCCTGATTTGAACTGAACACTTGAATGGTCAGTGATGTACCTATAGAAAATAAAGTGTATTGGACAGGCAGAGCAATAAAATTCCATCTCTAAAGAGATGATGGTAGGTAGAGTCCTACAGTGAGGATGAGGTATGTTAGATGAGCAAAAGATTAATAACTCTTGTGAGATGTTTTATTTGCACACTGAGAATTTTGGCTGCTTGAAAGCAGTGTGGGTTTATTAGGGAGCTTATTTTTTTTAAAATGCTTTTAAGGAGATACTGTTAGATTATATCTAATTAATTAGACACATTACATTTCAGTTATTTAATTAGAGATTATTTTTTAACCACCCCTTAAACTTGTAACTCTCCCTTAAATCCTGTTTATGAATGCAATCTATATGACAGCGTAGACTCGTGGACTTTTTTTCTTAACGAATACTATTTAACAATGAATTTCCTATATTTCTGTGTTGTGGAATAGAATTAGAATCTGAGGAACTCGTGTTACTGAATATTCAGTGGGAGCTGTAGGCTGATCAGCAGTTCTGTAAGAATCAAAGCAAGAAGCAGGACAGACCTCAGACAGGCACTAGATTCAATGTTTTATATGAGAACACTTCATTGAGAGGAATTTAGAGTCCAAACATAATGAATTTCTTTTGAAGTTCAGTACAACTCTGCCTAAATAGAGGTTGGGATAATCAAAACATAAAGGCAATCGGGAGGATACTAAATGAAATATATGTGACATGCAATTTCAGTAGTTGTTATGGAAAGCAAGCTGAGGTCAAAAACCCCAGCAAACCCCAAATCCCAAATGTAATAGCAGAGATCCACCAGCACTCCACCTTTTTGCTGGTTCCTTGCTATAATGATTTCATGCCTTACCTAACACAGGAACTTTTCCCAGTGGGTGCAGAAGCACAGCCTCCTAGGGCAGAGGTGGAGCTCCTGCTCTGGGGGCTGAGTAAACCTGGAGCTCTGCCCTTGGCTGCTGCAGCTCCACAAAATCACCCTCACTCTCCCCTTCGACCAGAAACAGTGCCTTTAGCAGTGTACAGCTGTTCTAATAGTCAGCTGCTGTGGAATGACTTCTTTCTCACTAGTTTAGTTTGATTATTGGTCTGCTGTTCATCACAAAAAGTTGTTAAACCTCAGTGACAGTAAAAGACCTGAGACTGTTGGTTACTGGAAGTTTGGAGACCAGGAGGGTACCCTTCCTTTTCCTCAAATTCAGGTTTTCCTATTTGTGAAGTAAAGACCAGTAAGGTGTGTATTAATGAATATTCAAAAAATGAGAGGGAAATATACTTCACAAGTCTTGCTTTAAATTTCAGAAAGTACCTGATATCCTTGGTTTTTCTGTTGGTTGAGTGTCTAATAATTTCCAATAATTCTCTGACAGTGAAATCTATTGGACTTAAATACTAAAGAGGAAGGGACAGAAGCTTCTATTTTTTGGGGTGATTTAAAAATATATCTCCAAATATAGCCAAGGTTTGTCCTCAGATGACAGGGCTGTATCTGACAGGAGGGCAGGGCTGTCTGTGAGACACCCTAGCAGGCCACTTACTCTAGTTAGTAATTCTTTATTTTTGCCCTGCAGTGAGTGGAATCAGGTTTGAATTTGGGACACTCATTAGGGCAAAGCCTGCCATTATGACAACCCCATTTAAATCTTGTTAGCTTAACTTTATAATCACTTGTCACTGGGAATTTTAGTAACTACTATGTTTTATATTACTGTCTCGTTATATTTTAGAACCAAAGTGTTATTGTTGCCATATCTCACATCAAAAGGAAGAAACACTTTCAGTATGGTGTAGTCTTCTATAGATAGAGTCAAAATGCTCTCTGAGTAGGTGGGATCCTAATCCAAATCCAAACCCAATGAGATAAGTGAGAATAAGTGGGCTCTAGCTAGCATTTAAAATAAACAGTTACAAAGGAGTGACTTGCTTAGCCTAGTCTGTTGTTCTGCATTTGCTTAGTTGACTTTTATGAAGTGTAGTTATGCTGATCTCTAAAAAAAAAAAATCTAACAGGGAATCTCAGATGGAGAATGAAGAAAGTTTTATGCGAGAGGTATTCTAATAAATCAACCAACTCAACTGGACAAAAATTGGCAATTTTTTTTTTGTACTGTGTCTCTTTTGACCTCCTTCCAGTAGTAAGATTCCACTGTCAACGAAGTTTGAGCTGTTTGTTGTTTTTTTTAAATTAGCTGAAATGTTTTTCATAACTTGAACTGAAATGCTTGGGCTTCAAGTGCAAATATGTAAGCTTGTTAAGTGCTTTATTTGCTTATTTTTCCTGCTGTGGGGTTTGAGGTTTAAAAACAATGTCTGTAGCAGAGAAACTTACTAGTGGTGGGCAAGAAACTGTTTAACATCGTAAAATGTTCCTGTACTCAGCATTTTAGAGAAGGGTTTTGTGTCACTAGTTATTACTGAGGATAAGTATTGTATTAGCACCTAGATGTACGACCCCAACAGGCACGTTCTCATTGAAGACTCACTCGTTATGAATTTCAAAGCCTCTATGAAATGATTTACACTGGTGCTTGAAAACCGTGTTTTGATAATAGCCTTTTTAACGCCTTGAGGGCATTTAATTGCCATTAAGTGGCACAATCTGCTGTTTGGAATGGTGAGCTGGGAATATTTCAGTTGCAAATAGGATAACAAAATGGATTGGAAAAAAGGAGGTATAACAACTGAATAGATCTGTGGTATTAACAGTGAGATTGGCATCTTTTTTATGGTGTGTACCCCACAAGGTGGGATATTTGCTCCCAGGCAGTCATGGGGTTTCCTACAGGTAGCTGACTACTGAAACCTGCAAATGGCCTGACGTGGGACACACTGAAACTCTGCCAGTCTGCAGCAGTTGTGTCTGGCCCCTTTTGCTGAATGGTGGGCTGGTATTTGTGTAGGAGGCTTTTGTCAATGTTTTTGTATTTTATATTTTGCATCACTGTCAGTGGTTCTGTCGGTCTTGATTTGCAAAAAAAAAAAAAAAAAAAAAAATTAAAAAAAAATTTACAATTCTCCAAAGTCCTGGATACTCTTTTTGTTAATCATGGGCAACTTTACCAAATGCCTGACTTCCCATAGAGCTAAGCAGTTGACTGTGTGATTAGTGTGGATAGTCACTGGGGAGGGCATCACAGAAAGGGTGATTCATAGATCTTTGGATAGTTTTGTAAAAACACCCCACATGGTACATTTGAAGCTTTAACATGAAATCAGGATGTGATCAAAAGTGGAGTTTGTACTGCACATCTTAAAAATTAACTGTAGGGTTGGGCTTCAACTTGCAATAGGCATGGAATCCAAAATATTCTGCCATATTTGCTTTTCAAATCTTAACTTCTCAAAGCATAGGCTTCTATAGCTATGTAGAAGTTTTGTTGATGTGTTCTGTTGAACCTTTTAAATAGGGCACATAACAGCTATTCTCAAGTGATGTATTATTTGGGGGGTATGTACATAACAAACCTAACAGGAGCAATCTTCCCTCATTTCATTTTTTTTCGTCTGTGCTATGCTACTGTTCTTTGCTGATGCAGTGAAATTGTGGTTGCCTTTTCCAGTATTCTGTGCTGATTCTTCCATTGCTGCTGTTCAGTTAAGCTCTTCCAGAAGTACCCAGAGAGCAGGAGAGTAGAGGTAGGAGTAGAGGTCTTATGCTGAGGGGAAATGAGAGAGACAGATTTAGAAGCTCAGGAGATTGGAAAAGCCAGTGGAACTGTTTGTATTGTGACTGTTTAGCATGCTTTCTCTTAGACCTAATTTATTATGATAAGGCTCCTGCCAGCAAGTGAATTATTGAAGAGCTAAGAAGGAAATTGCCCCACAGTGATGTGCTGTGCCCATAATCAGGTGATACAGTCTGGGAACAATTCCTCTTGTGCTCTTCTGCACAGGATCCTGTGGTGTTTCTCCCAGGGATTCTCCTGGAATGGGTGGTACTGCCAAAGAGAAAGAATTAATATGGACTAGAGAAAGAGTTCCACCTCTGGCGGGATATTTCAGCTCATCTTCTCAATTTCCCAAACAAAAAAGATTTCCTAGCCAGTTGAGCCTGTTGTTTGTCCATGCTGCCTCTGCAATCTATGCTGAATGAACATTTTATTGTCATCATCCTCATCACCCAAGTGTGTTGTGTCCCCCTGCTCTGGAACTTGGTTGAAAAACTGTCATGTGTCTCAATGAACAGGGAATTGTCCCCAAATGGTTGTGTGCTCACATCATTGTTATATCTTTTTTGCATTATTTAATCCAAAATGCTGCTTTTCAGAAAGAAAATAAATATCATGAAGTGCAGTCTCATCTTTTAAATTACTTCGTAATAAGAAAAGAATTCTGAATTCAGCATGTCTTGAAGTTACTTTGGAAGTCCAGTGATGGCATGGTGTTTTGTTTGTTTCTTGACAAGTTCCAGATGTCTCTCCTCAGTTTTCATTTCTCTGCCACTTGTGGATTAGGTTATAAAAAGATGTAGGCAACTGCAAAGCATAAATTTGATACTCGTTTTCTATTAAGCAGATAACAACTTGATTGTATTCAAAACTTGCTTAATTCTTACGGATCTTTCCTGCTGTAAGAAAATTTTATGAAACTCTTTGGAAAGAAATATTTTGGGTATCTTGGCCTACCTTTGTGAGAGTCAAAGGCGTAGTGTCACGTCTGTTTATGATTGTTTGTTTGTTATGGTTTTGTTTTTTTAATCAAGTTTTGGTTTTTTTAAGATTATATTTTATTTTTTGGCAAGTGTCCTGGAATATGCAATGAGCTTTATAAAGTAATCTTCTAGAATCTTTCCATGATGCTTCTTTTCTATAAGTGCTTCATTTTCTCTGTAAGTGATTCCTGCTGGAAATACAAAGTTTGTAGATGTTTTTCCGTCACATTCTGCAGTAAAGATCAATGCACAGAGCTAATTTATCTGCAGTATCCATAATTGATGCCTCATCTGTTAGTAGAACATTCTGATTCTTTTATAACCTTCCTGTTACTGATACACTTAAATACTTTATTTATTGCCTTTATCTAATAGCTTTTAAAACTCTCTTGATTTCTCAATCATTTGCTCAGGACAAATTTTATTTTTGAAAGTATGTATTGTCATTTCACTTGCTATCTTCCCCTGTTGTGTCCTCTTGCTTTCAGAAAGAAAATCTCTCTACCCTCCTGGGTTATATTACAATGTTATTTGAAGTGCTTATATTTTATATTCTTAGGCTTTCCCCCTTCCATTTAATTCCCTTCCTTTTTATTTTTTTCCAACTTCCCAAATCCTTTGAAAAGCTTTACCTGTTGTTTGAAATGGCTATGGCTTTTCTTGCCATCCCTCTTTTCTGTCATAACTGAGTGGCATCATACTCTCATGTTTTGAATTAGCTTCTGTTTTTCTCTGAGAACTGAGTCAAAACTGATTGCCTGATATCCTTTTCTTGCTGTTCCAAGAAGCAGCTGTTGCTGGTAGAAAGAACAAAATAATAGACAACAAGAATACAATCACATTTTTCCATTTACTGTGTTCTGTGATCTTTTAAGTGGCAACAATGGAGTAGAATTTTCTGTATTTGCTTGCATCAATCAGGTAGAAAGTTGTCAAGTTATCCACTCTCTTCTGAGTCATTCCTGGTTTGTGAGGAAGAGTTTGAAGACTTATTTCACCTTTAGTAATGTTCAAGTTCCTGTCTGTTAGAGTTTTCCCGTGATCACTGCATTTAAGTGACTAAATTTTAAATAACTTCACAAAGAGTGTATTTTCTATTACACGAGGATAAAATATTTGAAAATCACCCCTAGAAATGTGTATTTTCTTACAGAGATACAGATCTATCTTCCTAATTTCATGTTGCAATTTGTTGATTTACGTTCTTGGTGTGGCCATTCTGCCTAAACAAGGCATTTTCCTAAGCAGTTCCTGGTGCTCAAGAGGATGAATTTGTGGAGTTGTCTCTTCCAATAAGTGAGTCCTTCTCCTTCATGGTTCCTGCCAGTTCCTTGTGCCTGCCCATGACCACAGAAGAGCTGTGTCTCCAAATAAACAACCAGTTTGTTGGCTGAGGAGCAGTCAGAGCAGTCTGATGGGG
The DNA here is from genome assembly GCA_013389925.1 of Aegithalos caudatus. Taxonomy (NCBI): domain Eukaryota; kingdom Metazoa; phylum Chordata; class Aves; order Passeriformes; family Aegithalidae; genus Aegithalos; species Aegithalos caudatus. The sequence continues at coordinate 931,428 of WEIU01012878.1, read as the reverse complement.
AATTAGTTTCCTGATGGTTTTTACCTTCAAGGTCTTCATTTGGAGAGAATGCCAATGATGTTTTGATACGGTTTCCTGTGTTTTGCCACTTTGGTGCTTCCTTTCCTTTACAGTACATTGGATTTACAGCTGCTGGATTTGTCTCATGTGGGCCCCAGACATCACAGAGACATGAGGCTAAATCATACTGTCCCCTCCTCAACATCTGGGTCCTTAATTCACTCTAATTCACCTCTCCTTGGTTATATGTGACTTCTTTGGGATATATGTACCCCTACATTCGCACTTTGGAAATTTGTGTTTGTCCTATTTTCAGCAAAGAAAAAGGTTGTATTTTTTAACAGTTATACAACTGTTTTTGTTTTTTTTTTTAATTTCCTCTCTTCACTTTAGATCATTATCTGGTATTTGAAATTCTAATAGAATAATAGATTTGGGTGGAGGGAACATGTATTCCAAAGTGACAGATGTCTTCACTGTTCCATGATTTTAACAGAGGTCCATTTTTTCAGCTAAAATTACATTGTCTGGGCTTTATGAGTCTCTTCTGCTTCCTCTAGAATAACTTAAACTTCCTGGAGTATTTCTTTGTATGATTTAGCACCTTTTTGACACTTTCTACCTCCGAATCTGATGTTCTTGCAAATTTCCAGAAATTATTATTATTCAAATAAATATTTAAATGCAGTGTGAAAGAACTTTAAGAAATACAGGAGGTTGCCTTTGTTCCCTAGATAACTAAGCTTTATTTTGATCAGTTAATTTGCACTGGCTTTATTCCCCTGAGCAGGTAATTAAATGAAGAATAAAACCATTTGAAAGAAAACTCCTTTTGCATTTTCTTAGTATTTCTCAACATTTAGGAGATGATAGAACAATATTGTATTTAAAAGGACAATGCAGCTATTTCTGTTTGAAAAATAGAACATCTTATTGTATATTAGGTAGCACAATATTCTGTTCATGATGATTCTGGTATCCTTTTTACTTTGTAGTTCTAGAGCATATTCCTTTATGGATGAGTGCATTTGTTTTTCCAGAGGTCACATGCAGAAAAACTCCTGCTGTGTAATGATGAGAGAATTCAGTGGGTCCTGCTGCATCTCTATCCCAAAGCCATGTTCAGTTCCAAAAATGTTGCCTGGATTTAGTGTCCATTCCTTTTCTTTATTAGAAACACTTGCCTGTCTTTACTTCTTGAGGTACTTCACCAAATAGTAGACACAAATAAAAGTTCTTTTAAGATTTGTGAAGAATTCTGTGACATTTTAACCTTTAGTATACTCTTTTCAAAGCTTCTTTAACAAAGGAATCACATTTCAAAACTTCCTTAATACGCCCAAAATGGTCTCTGAAATTGCAGAATGCTGGTAAAATGTTGATTTAATTTGATAACCCTGGGTCTAGGATGTTGCATATTGAAAAATTACTTTTGCCAACTAATCTGTAGACCCACTTATATATTTTTTACTGTGTAACCTTTATCCTCAATTGCCTTTCATAGACAAAAAATGTTATTTTCAGAGCTGGTCTGACTTAAGACTGCACTTCACACAGACGTGTGTGGCTTCCAACTTCCCTTTGCTTCCACAAAGACCATTGTATTCTAGTCTTTTGCAGTCCTCACCTATTGAAATTTTGGAAGTTTTCCTAAGGTCTAACAGGACTTTCCTTTTGTTGGTCTTGGTAAGGTGCACCTTGGTAAGGTGCACAGATAGATGATCCCTTTGTATTAGTTTGCTTTAAAAAAAATATATATACTTCGGGCTGTCTTGCTGTTTTTGTGTCTGCCAGCCATTTGTTTTCTGTTGCTGCAGTCATTTCTGCTTACACATCATAACTCGCACCTGTCCCAACTGAAGAACTTCGAGTATTTTAGATTACCATCTGCAATCAGTAATTCTTATCTCTCTGCTCTCTCCAGAACCCTAATCCAAAATCTTCAAGTGAACCACTTCTGTGGCACTGGGAAGCAAAATTATTTGCTTCCTTTAACCTACATATGAGAGAGATGTTATTAATTTTACAGTTTTTTAATTAAATCAATACCCTTTTTCTCCATTTTTTTCCAAGTTCCATCACTGTTTCTCCTTTCCCAAAATTCTGTTAGTCTTAGAACCTGTTAATTTATATCACCTTCATACTGGTGTAGCTTATACCCATTTTAGTGGTTGCATCATATAATTCTAGATGAGACTATCAAGATTTTAATAACATGGGAAAAAGAATGTTTTTATTTAGTATTTATTTGGAATGATATGAGCACTGAAATTTTAATGAATCTATCTCTACCACTTAGCGTTTTATAGTAGGAGATTGTATTGCTAAGAAGATTTGAAACAAAAGTAGTATCTTAATTTGTATGAATGCTGAGATTTTTTATTTTTTATTAGTATAATGGTGAATCTTCCTATTTTTGTTTTTATTTCACAGCGCACAAAACTGCAGGAGGGTGTAGACGTGCAGTTGACAATGTCCATCTGATTTATTTCTTCTATCTGCTTTTGGATTTTTTAATACTTTGCATGATCTCTAAAGGGTTACATGTTGAGTAAGCCTTAAGAAGCATTAAAAACCTGGTTTGATGACCACTGTAATGCTTCTTCCAAGAACAATTTGTAGAGATTAGGATTTAGTGAGATATCACTGGAGGATTAGCAATTGCTTCTTAAGGCATTCTGAGTTGACAGCTAATGGATAACTTTCCCCGATAGCTCTTTTATAGTCTGCTGCAGCTGGATGAAAATCAATGCACAAGTGAACTTAAGTTTGTGTATCCATTAATTTTGGTTGTAACAGATGACTATGCCTGCCACTGTGACTTGCTTAGTATGTTCCTCCCATCTGTCATTATCTAGATAACCTCAATTAACACACTGATTAATCCTCAAATTCTTCTTCAGTAGTTCCTTTCTGGACTGCACAATGTGAAGGAAAATGTTCCCAGCATGTCTGAGCAGACAGAGCACAAGCTAATCAATACCCAGATAAATAGAGCCTGAAGAAAAGGAGCCTACTTTTCCTCATGTTTCCTGCCCTCCCTAGGTGCTAAATAAAACTGTGCTTATATTTTTTCCCTTAATCTGTTACACATTTTGCTATTATTTGAACTTAAAGCCACTAGTTGCCTTGAATTTTACTGTTAGCTGAGAATTACAAGCACATTTCCATTGTCATTTCCAAAGAAACAGCAGTCACGGTATAAAATGGCTTTATTTGTACAGCTTGATAAACAGAGTTAAAAGAATTGTGTAGCTGTCAGTTATGCAGGACTGTTTGTGAGGGAGCCCTCATTTTGAGTCTACGGGTGTTCCTATAGTTATAATCTAATTTAATTGCTTTGCTTCTTGACTGTAGCTGTTGTATCTGTTGAGTATTGACTGGGGGACAGTTCTTTGCTTCAAGAGTTAATGACACGAGAAAAGTATAATCCAATATTTCACTTCCAATATTTTCACCACCTCTGTAGGAACAAAGATGTATTTATTTATTTACTTACCTATTTATTTTCAGCCATGCTTTTTAAAGGTGAAAAACATCCAAAACTTGTGAAGAGTACGACAAAAATATCTTCTGTTTTCCATCCCCCCTTAGCAAGAACTAGCTGTGGAAGCTGTTTCTCTGCATTAGGCAGACTTGAGTAAAAAAAGGGTTTTAGCAAGAAACTTACGAAGAAACTGAAAGTATGTGTTGAGTGAGTATTATTTAAAAGAAAGCTGCAGGAAAAATTACCTAGACACCATTTTTATAGATTCAAGAAATTAATGTATGGGCGAGCTATTACAAGAAATTACCAAGTAACCCATTTTAAACTACAAAAATAATCCATTATACACTTTTAAAGTTTTTATCTAAGTAATAATGATCAAGAGCTTTACTTTACAACCAAACAAAAGCTGTAGACTGCCCTTGTTAAAAGAAATATTTGCTGTGCTGCTGTGCCTTTCGGAGGATGCAGCAGTGACACAGTGCTGAATCTGACAAATTGTTGTGTAAATAGAGTTGGAATTTGGAATGATTTTTGTAGGTTTTACAATGTTGTTTCATTTGCACTTTAATTTTATTCCTGATACTGATGGTGAGTCCTCTTTGAAATACTGCATGAACTAGATAGTAAACTAGATAGTAAACATAAAATTCCTAAGATCTAACAGTGAATGTTACAATGTGTATCTTGTGTAGAAACAATTTTCCAATTCTCCCTGGTGGACCTAGTTTAGTTTATAGGTTTATGTTCTTATGTATGCTTGACATTTTAAAACAAATTGCAGTATATAATCTTCTTAAGCAAACTGGTTATACCCAAGTGGTAGCTCTAAGTGTCTTTAACCTTTGTTTTCCACAAAAGCAAGCATTAATCCTTATTACTTAGGCAGAAAGCAAATCTAAACATTGTGCCTGTCTTTGTTGGTATTTGTGTCAGTAGTTTCTTCCCTGTATTTCTATGACTTCTTACAAGTCCCAGATTTCAGAAGCTCTTGCTCAGTTTCTGATGCAGAAAGGCTGTCAGCCATCCTTGCCTTTTGACCCCCACAGCCTGGGGGATGCTCCAGGTGCTTCCGATGCCTGTGGATGTGCCCTGGGCTTCCTGCAGCCCGAGCCTGCTCAGAGCATCAGGCTGAAAGCACAGGCTGAGATCTTCCCTGTCATCTGTACATCCCTCTGCTACTGCCATTTCAGCTGTGGCCCTGCTGATGGCAGACACCTTTTATAGCATTTTAATGCTAGAAATAGTTCATTATTTTGAAAGCAGTTCAATGATTAGTCTGCTCTTAGTACTAGTACAAGTATATTTGGCCTCAAGCACAAACTAGGCATCGTTGCTGTCTCAGTTAAAATGAAATAAGAGTTTGGGAAGTGTTACTTTATCCCTAGGAACAGAGGAACACGTCTAGAGCTACTTTACAGAAGTGGTCTTTAAATTTAGCGCACTCTGAGCTCTGCTGCCGAGGAGCATGTGATTTAAATACGACATGGAAGTCCAGGTTCCCAGCAGGGAGAGGGTGGTGCATCAGTGATTGCACAGCTCAAATGCTTTGACATATTTTTGCCTTCTGGATTACTGACACTGAATTCAGGCTGTGTATAACTTCCCTTGCTTTGCTTCCCTATAGTATTTCTATAACACATCAGTTGAGAATATTTGTTAGTCTCAATCTTTTGCACTGGAAATACTTTTCAATAAGCACACCCCTGTTTCCATACAGCAGTAGTTATTAAATTATCTTAATGCTGACCTTGCAATATTGAAAGAAAACCTGTTCAATCTTTTGAGTCTAGCAACAAAACGAGAAACCTGCAGAGTGCAGGGGGTGAGAACAAGCAGTTTGTGTTGGGTACACGTTCCAGTTTGGCCATGCAGAGTCCCCATGGTGTGCTGTGCAGGCTGTGAGCTCCTGCCTTGCTGCAGAACTCCCTGTTACACATTACCCAGAGATCACTTTCAGGCCTTTAGCCCATCCCATGCCTTCAGGTTTTCTGTCACTTTGGTCATTTGATCGGTTCACCATGTCTCCGAGGAATACCGGGGTTTGAGTTTTGTTATTTTTCTTATTTCCCTACTAAATGTTAGTAATATCACAATTTAATCTCTTTTCTTTTAGCACTTGTCAGCCCTACACTGATCATTTTTCAGATATCTAATTGTATATGCAAAACATCCCACTTATTACAGGGCTTAATTTCGTTATATCCACATGCAAGTCCATCATGACTACTACCATTATAACACTTTAATTTGAATTTTTAATAAGGGCTTTGATCCTGAAAATAATTACAAGCATTCAGTTATAATTGTGTATTATCGATGTATATTATGTATGTATCTTATTATGCAGAGAGCTTACTCACGTGCAAGTCACTGATGTACAAGAACCTGCATAATTAAATCCATATTTTATCAACTTTTAGGAAAACTATTATTACCATATACACAATAAGAGTTTTCAAGGGTACCCAGTTTTCTTTCCAGCAGTGATTTGAACACTTGAAAACCTTATTCATAGAAGGGAGAATAAGTGTGTGTAAATAATTTTCAAGTTATGGCATTAATAATCCCCTTCAGCCTAATGTTTGTAAAACTGACTCATTGACTGCTGGTGTACATCCCTGCACACACATTTTACTTTCCTCATCACTGAGGTGCAGCCTCTGCTCGTAGAACATATACTTAGATTTTAGGTATGTGCAAAGCAAGATCTAGCAGCTGAGGGGTAAAGAACCTAAGATAAACCTTCAGGAAACTTAGTTCAGTAGTAGTGTGCTTTTCCTGACTGCACATTGAAACAGGTCCCTTGCAGTGACTCCAAGATTAGCCCAGCTGGTGGGAGCATGATGCCAACATCACCAAGGCTGTGGCTTCCATCCATGTGTGAGCCATTCACCTGAGAGTTGGACTTGATCCTTCTGGGTCCCTTCCACCCCAGACAATCCTGTGAAATATATTAGCATACCTGGGCCTCTATGAAAACATAAAGAACAATTACTTTAGTAAAACTTTTCTGTCTAGTTGCTTTTGTTTATTTTTCCCATCTTTTTCAATGTTTTTTCAAAATTGAAAACTAAAGAAGGCTGAGAGAATTCTTTGCCTAGAATCCAAATTTTGCACTGAAAGCACACATTGGGGAAGTTTCCATGACATTGGAATAGTTATATTATTTTACCTCAGCTCTCAAAACATGAAAATCTGTTTCTAGTTCAGCTCAGCAGTTAGTTCCAGGTGAGACTTTCTCCTCAGCCCCCCTTTCAAGTTGTGTATTATTTCTTGTGGACCGTGATTTTCTTCTCCCCCACATCCTGCCTTGGAAGATGAGCAGAATAAATGTATCATTTATTATTTCCTGACACATTGATTCCTCTCTTTTTATTGCTTTTGGGATTGAGAAAAAGAACTGATGATGTCACAGGTATTAAGATTGTTTAAAGTCTTTAATTAGTGTTTTATGAAAAACAACTTTCTTAGTTTACCTAGACCCTCATTTTGGTGTGCCACTGTTACTTTAATCACTGAACTGAAAGTGATTATGATAGTTTTGTTTGATATGCTAAAACACAGTGTAGTCAATGTCACAGAGTAAACATGGCACATTTCTCAGTTTAATATATAATAAATGTATGGGAATTTGAAAGCAGTTAGGAGAGAATGGAGTGGGAGGAAATGCTGAAACAAGAATACCAATGATAATTGGAACTGTGCAAGTCTGATTCATTAGATGCCAAAGAATACAACTCATTAATCGTGAAAGAGAACTACTTTGGATTAAAAAAATATGATTAAAAAGGGAAGTTAATCAACAAGGGAGTAATGAGGATGAACATAAATAGATAAAAACGCAAAAGCTGAGAGCGCTGCATACTAGGCAGTGGACAAGTGCTAAATGATATCAGAGTGTAACTAAAAAGGAACAGATATGAATTGCTGTAGTTTTTGTTACAAACTGTTTGGCAGCAGTGAAATTCTAAAAATGGCATAGGTCTAATCATAGCTTAATTTGGCAGAGAATGCTGGAAGGAAGGATAAAAATGGTAATTTTTTATAAATTGAGAAGAAAAGAGAACGTGTATGTTCTACAAAAAAAAAAAGAAAAAAGAAAATCTTCATGAGTTTGACAAATAAGTAAACTACTGTGTTGAATAATTTGGTAAAAAGTCAGAAAATTTTGAATTGCAGGTCTAGGCAGCTTGCACCAAAAAAAGAATATTCTATCTCTGGATAAAGAAGCTTTCTGAATTGATAGTGTGGATTTTTAATCAAATAAAGCACTGTACATGGGATCAAAATCTTCTGAATGACTGCTAATATTAAAACCCCATAAATGTGGTGATTAGGCTAAGGACAGGTGTTCTGGACAAAATCATGGCAAAGCTGATGTGGGAAGCAGCTGTAAGTTAATTCCCAATAGTCTGCTGTAGTAGGGGACTGGAAGTCTTGTCTGATTCGTAATATTCTGAGAGAATCTCACCTCATTTATGGCTTTGCCATTGCATTATTCACTTAATTTCATCACACAGCACGGCAGAAAAAGGGAGAGTGCTTTAGAGTGAACAAACGGTGTACAGAGTCAATGTATGTATGTATCATGTAAAATCATGTTTAATAGACCAGAAAATAAAAACCAGAACAATTGATTTCTAGGAGTCTTGGGGGAACAGTCTCAGCATGGTGTTTGCTCTGGTGGATGAAAGCAAGTGCAGGTTCCTGTATCTAATGAGAGGATTAAAGATGTGCAGATGAATGTTCTCCTCGTGTGCTTGGATTCTTCTCACGTACAAATATCCTCCAGCTTTGAATCTTGACTCTTTGCACATTTTCAGTCCTGATCCCACACCGACCTACTCAGCTAATGAGGTTTAAGATCATTGCCTGAGGTGGAAAGACTATAGCACATCAGAATTCACAGTAATCTTGTTTTACACTTGAGTGGAAGTAGCAGTGAAGGAGTTGCCAAATATGCTGTGCATTGCAATTAATATTTTAAATGTGTACTGAAGGTGCACGTTTCTCTTGCTGTTCTTCACTATGACTGCGTGATGTGTCAAATAAAGGGGAATTTTTTTTTCAGACATAATTAAAAATCTGTTATTCTGCATGTTGCAATTCACTGTTTTGCATGTAAATGTAACAGCTAAAGACTGTTAGCTGTGCTTGGATTTAACTTGAATTTTTAATGAGAATCCCACTCAATATTTTTATGCTATTTCTCCCTTGTCTTGAGGCAGTGCGTGTGACAAATTATATCAAAAGAATCTACAGGATAATTTTTGAGTAAATGCTGTACTGATATCTGGTTAGTTTGAATTGTGTTGGTACTTTAAAAATGCATTTTCTGTGTTTTAAATAATGTCCATTAGGACAGAATTGTCTTTTCACTTATACTCTGTTGTATGTACTTTTGCTAGTTTTTATCACTGGAACGTACATCTCACTTATGAGGTTGCTGTCTTTATTAAATTATGATTTCTGCCTGTGAATGACATGAGCCAAATCAAATCCATGCCCTTTACAGTGAAAGGAAATATATATGTGCAATTTTCATCCATCCATCCATCCATCCATCCATCCATCCATCCATCCATCCATCCATCCATCCATCCATCCATCCATCCATCCATCCATCCCTTGGTTCTTTATTATCTCTCAGAGTGGTTAAAGAAGAGACATATCATCCCCTGCTCTGAGCAGAACTTTGTTTCCTTGTGTAGGTAATTTTAAGAGTGATGAATCTGCAGCAGGAGCGTGGTGCTTCAGCTGGAGGTGTCAGCTGTGTGCAGGTGAAATGTCAGTTCCCTTCAGGAGTACTCAGGCAGGAATACAGGACAGGAGCAGGCTTCCCCTTTATTGCACAGAGCTGCAGCCAAGAGCTGGGTTCTCTTCCTGGCAGTATTACAAGGTAGTTGAAATGTAAAGACTTATAATTCAAAATTGCATTATATGTGCCCAGCACGGGATGACATAAATCAGTAACAATTTGAACAGCACTGCAGTCGGTGTAGAATATTGGAGAGGAAATACAGATAGCTGAGCTTCCTCCTTGTGTGACTTAGTGACAGTGTTGAGTGTGTCTGTACCTGGAGTTGCCACTTGCCACGGTGGTTGAATTTTACAGGGCTTATGCATTGGTGTTAATGCTGAGTTTGCCAAGTTGGAATGAACAATTGAGATGTTTTAGCTAACCAGAACGATTCATTTATTAGATAGCACCTGAAAATTACCAGTCTCAAGGGAAGTGTTAAAGAATGATTAATAATTTTCATGTAATTAACAGAAAATGCTACAAACCCGGTCATTTTCTGGTTGCCGAGGCAAGTCAAGCGGGGTGTGTTGCTGTCAAACACTGCAGCTGAGAGTAACTGGGGTACACAGCATCTTACTGATTTAAATGTGATTTTTGGGGGCCCTTTTGGATAGGATTCACTCACTAGAACTTGTGCTTCAAAGAGCAGAGCTGGTGCTGAGGGTGCAGCCCCCTGTCCTGCTGTGTCAAGGGCACTTCTTCAGTGGGAGGTTCCTCTCCTCTGTTTCAGCCTCTAACTGGAGTGAGTGGGGCTGGACAGGAGCGGTGACCCAGCACTCTGCTGACTTTGTCCCCATGCTTTGAGTTTGGTTTTTCCCCAGTTATTCTAAACTCTTGGACTTGGGCTCCCAATGTAGTAGGGTGCTTTTGCAGAGGAATTGTTTAAAGTGTTTCTCAGATCATTCATTTCTCTGAAATCGCAACCTAAGAGCAGTTCTCAAATAAAATTCACAATGAAGTCTCTGCCAAGTGCTGTGTTTGTTAGCTGGTCTGGAAGTCAGGAACTCTGAAAAAACAGCAGGTTTGGTGCTGCTGGGAAGTCCTTTAAACTGAGCAAGGAAGGTCAGTAACAGCAAGCCCTAACAGGATTCTTTTCTTCTGTCTGGAGAAAAAAAAAAAAAAAGTGTGTGAAAAAAACTTCAGGTATTCAAACAGTGATTCCAGGCCAGGAAGAGAAATTCTTCTAGAAAAACCTGCAAAATTCTTGTCAAAACATCTGTGGGGGTTACTCTATAATAGTATTACAGACTTTTGTATCTAATAATTTAAAGTCCAGCTTCTGACATTGGGTAATAATTTAGTGAAACCAAAACCACTGTATTTCAGTGGGAATTTCTAAATGAGTAACAACTTTGAGGCCCAGAACAACTTAAAATTGTAGCAACATGGTGTTCAGATATTTGAATATTTGTAAGAGCTCCCTGTAGTTTGTTTTTCCATGTACTTATATTTTCTTACCATAGGTAGCCAGCATTAATATAAAAAAAGAAAAAAAAATAAAAGGATGACAACACTTCAAATGTAGCTTATAACATTTTATATTACCAACATCTAAAAAGATTTTACCATTTATTGAATTTTATTGAAGTTCCATTTATTGAACTTTTTTTGGCACTGAAAGAACATTGTGTACAGTTGGCTTATAACATAATTTCTGCAGGTGTAAATGAACCTGTAGGTCTCTTGCTCAAAGAATAACTTGAGCATTGCTGCAGCCAGCATCTCTCCATGTGAGTAGCTGCTGTATCTGTCACAGAGATGTAAACAGGAAATGCTGCCAGGAGCTCTGAGGAGAGGTGTCAGTTATCGATGCAATGCCCAGGATAAACACCTCATTTTTCACTCAGTGACAAGATGCGTAATAATAATTTTTTGGGACAATTACTGTACAGTCTGTGTTCTGAGACAACCAAGTTTTGAGCTTTTTTGTCTAAGAGCTAATACAAAGCTCATTTTTCATACAAACCCATTTGGTGTATAAAGAAGAACTGAACAGAATTTATATAAACATTAATTTTTTTTCCTTGTAACATTCAATACTCTGAATATTACAACAGAATTATCAGCAAGTGGAACTAAAGTTAGAAAGTACAATTGACATTTCTTTTGTTAGCAAAGTTATTCTAATTTTATCTGTTGAAGAAAAACGCCCATAATGAAGGTAATTAACAGAAAGTTGGGTCACTGGCCAGTGTAATAAAGTTGGCATCAACCATATCCAAGGTCATTACTGTACAGGTTAGTGAGTATTATGGTTATCTTCTGAAACAGTAAAACAGGTGTCACATTCTTTCTGACCCTCCCAGTAGGATGCTACTTTATTTATTTGGGGAAAGCAAACAAACAATGAAAATATTTTTACTGAAGCTGAAGGTTTTCCTGGCTTGCTAAATACCCAGACATGCATGGAAATATTAGGTGAATATTACCACTTACACTGTGCTGATGTGTCACACATTTGTAAGCAGAAAAGACCTTACATATTCTAAAAATGTCTTTACTAGAGTACTCACTCAAACACTCCCTGAATTACAGAGGTAGAGAAGCTGCAGAATAATCAGTCTCAAATGCAGGCAACGGCAGCATCTCCTCTGTACGTTTTATGGAGACCTTGTAGAATCATTCTGTGACTGGCATAAGAAATCAGATAAGTAGGAGGGAGTGTTCTCTATATCTCCATGCCCTGCACTAGAGAGAGGCATTAAAAATTCATCTTGTAATTCTTCCTTACTGGATCAAAATATATAATTTTATAAGCCATGCTTTAAAAGTTTTCCAGGGACAGCCAAATCACTCAGCCCATAAATCATAGTGACTTTTGGGAAACTTGTATTTTTAATTGCAGGAACACTTTCTGTGTCATCAGGCTGTGATTGCAAAGGTTGTGAAATTGCTTTTGGTCATGCCACATGGCATCTTGAGTTAAAGATTTCATGTGCTGGAGTTCATGTAAACATATAAAAATGTGCCCACCGAATCTTGTAAGAACCTGCTTTTGTGTTGTCTTAAATGTACTTGAAGATGTTATTCTACTCTTATTTAAGGGAAGACACTCTTACAAAGTTTGGTGAGAATCCATCTTTGACAAGTTTGTTTTTGTTTTATGCAATTATAAAGAAAGGGTGGCTATTGCTAATAAGTCACAGAGATATTTTTTCTAATAGTGACCCATTTTAATCATGTGATAATCACATTGTCCTGCCATTATCTAAGTAATATTTATCATAATTTCTTTCTTGGAGTTATGTTTAATTTTTCCTGTATTTTTTTTTTAAAACCCTCATTTTTGAATATTCATTTGTAGATGTTAATATGTTTCTCTGTGTGGGAAATTACTCTTACTCCTTATTAATCCCAGAAGTTGACGGGAATGTTTTCTTTCTCCACAAATCAATATCTTCCAGATGTTTGAGGAAAACATTCTTTTTAATTTTTAATTTTTTTTTTGGCATCTATTAGCATGTATATTTATTTTGAGTCTGCCTTAGCAGTAATCTCATCTCTATGAGTGATTGCAAGTGTAAAAGTACACAGCTTGCTGAAGTAATTAACAGTGTGAAGTGGTTTGTAATTTCAAATAAGTATAATATTTATTTTCAATTACTTCTTTAACACATCATCCATTTCTGGTGAGTTTAAATGAGTCTAGGATACCAGTTTTTGAACACCAGAGGGAAAACACTGTTTACCCTGCCACTCACTGTGCAGTGTGTTTCATTTTTGACCTGGAAGTGAAATAAAGAAAGGATGGATGGATAGATAGATATGAGACAAGAAAAAGAATTGTTTTCAAGTAACACTAACTAGTGAAAGAAGTACAGTAATATAATTATTTCAATAGGTATTTGTTTGCCTGTACTTATCCCCTGATCCTCAAAACAAAACCCTTAGTAATGCAGTTCTGTTTCTTGATAGTTTCCTGTGCTGTCATGCAGAGTTGTTCTAAATTCTGAACTGGAGAGTGTAAAACTGAAAGGGGAGGGTTCTTTCCACCTAAGCTGACCTTTGCAGAGGCTCAGAAGTCTGTACATAGCAGAGTTCAGCCAAGTACATCCGTATACATCCAATGCAATTCATGTTTTATCTTGCTTCAACATGGATTTGGGTCCTCTCTGTCAAAGGAGGGCTGGGTTCAACCAGTTCACTCAGCTGTCCTTGTTGTTTCATGATCCTTTTAAAAAGAGAAAATTTTCTTCAGTCTCACATCCTCCGTCTGGGTTGGCAGCATCTCCCCCTTGCCAGATATATTTCTGTTTAAACCACCAAGCCATGTTCTAGTATTTTACAATAAAATACATATGAATACTCTCATATTCACCATAGGTGAGTTATTTTTGTTTTGTTGGAAGCCTATTTTCTTTTATTCCCATATACATTAATATTTCATAAACTTACAAGGTTGTTACTTAATTTTGTTAATAGACTTCTGTCATCAGCCAGAAATACGACGTGGAAGTCTTTGTGCAAAAAGCCACTTATTCAGTGTTCACCATTCATCTTGCATTAATTTTTCATGTATATGAAATGTATCGATGTGATTTCATCCTTAATGGGCGTGCTTGCATCTTGTTCCTTGCTGAGACCTTTTTTGTTGTTTCAAACAGCACTTACAAAAAATTACAAAGATAGCTTTAAAATGTGGCATTTCAGGTGATTGTGTAAGTCAGAGGGAATAAAATAGTTTGAAACTGCTGTTAAGATTATAAAGGAGTCTTTGGAAAGCAGGATTCCAGTTGTTTCCCAAACACTTAATATATATATATAATATATAACTTATTTTTTAAAATTATGTTTTGTCTAAGATATAAAGCCATAAAAAATCCTTTTGTACAAAAGTTAATTGAGCAAATCTGAAATATCAAATGTGTCTGGGTTTAGAGGTCTGGATATAGGTGAAGGAAAGCAAGCTTTGGAATAAAGATTTCTTTCTGTCCCCCAGTAGGTGAAATGCAAATAGGTGGATGGATATCACTATAAACCACTAGACAGGAGTAATTTTCAACAAGGCAGCATTTGCAACAGAGGGCACTGGAGGACAGAGACTAAACCACCCTGCCCAGCAATTCCAGCAATTTCCATGTCTTTTTTTTTTTTTGCTTGTTTCCAGTTCAGAAAGAAGAGACTTTGAGGACATCTCCTGTTGCTACTTTGTGCTCAAGGGGGGACTGGAGAGCTCTGTGTTTACTGCTGGCCATGCAGCATGCTGTAATACTGATTATGCCTGAGCAGTAATACTAAGATACTGTGTGATTAGGAGTTTCCTGACCTAAAGGTGTGATTGTGTGTGCCTGTTTATTTGCTGAAAGCTTAGACCACAAACACATGGACTTGTTGTCTGCTTGTTACAAAATTAGAGGCTTTTCTGTTTAATTGATTAAGAAAGGGAACTAAGAGCCCTAGAAGATTAATTTTGCCAGACTCTATCAATGATTTCAATTCAGGGAACCTTTATCAAAGGTCTCCCTCATTTTGTGGCAGAGCAAAGGGCAGAGCTGAGATCACTGATGGGAGAGATGAGGTGCAGCCATTCCATCCCAGCAGCCAGGTATGAATTTTGTGGGGAGCATCTCTTACCGTGAAAGGAGTGGATGTCAGTCCTTATCTGGGGGACATCAGGGTCATCCTGACAGTGTGACCACACTGCCAAGGGGCAGCCTGGCTGGTGGCACATGGGGGGACAGACTGGTCCCTCTGCCATACAACACTGCTGGGCACCTTCCCATTGCAGCTGGGTCATCCCCAGCCCAGGAGCATCCCCTGGCTTTCTCCTTGTGTCCTTGAGACAACCGAGAGAAACTGCAAATTAAAAAATTCGTTTTAGCCCTGCACCCAGCAAGGGGCATTAGCAATTAATTGTGTGTCTACTTTATAAAGTGGAAGAGTAAAACTTTTGGGAGACTTGCTAAACATCTGGCAAAGTTCTCCCCTGAAGCTATTTCACCTCATAATAGGGCTGCTCTCAGAATGATTGCTGTTGCTTGGGCATGTGCATAATGGTTTCTCAAAATGCATAATAAGGTAAAGCACTCAACTATACTGGAGAGGTAAAATGAATCCATAAAGTTGAGTCTTATAAATATTCACTATTTTGACTGGCTGGATATTTCACCTGTTTCCTGCAGGTTGTAAACAGGAGAGAATAGGAATTGCCAACAAATCAAATTACAGAACATTGAAAGTGTCAGAGTGGTAGTGTTCATTATGCTCATTCACAGACTTATGTGAGTCATTAAAATTGTGATATTGCCTCAGAAAGAGTTTGTAATGAGAATAAAAAAAAGCCCCTTTACTTGCATTTCTCTTTCTGGTGATGATTGTTGGGAAAATTAAGGATAATACCAAAATGATTACCTGTTCTTAGGTTTTCAACCCTAAATGACTTGCTAACTTAAGTGCTAGGAACAGCACACTGAGGAGGTGCAGTAGGAAAGTTCTAATTTATTTTGAATTACAAGCAGAAGGCTTTCAAATTTTCTTATTAAATTTCTCGTGGCTTCAAGATTCAAGTTTCTTAAGTGTTTCTTGTTTTTAAAAAGATAATACTTCGAAAGCTCTGATTTCCATGCAGAATAGGTTGTTTTACTTTTTTGTAATTTGAGATTATAGCTAAGGTTTTGATGGGTGCACTTATTTGTTCCAAACACATGAAACTCCTTTTATCCATAGTCATAAAGTCAAATGGATTTAATCTGGCCTTTTTTTTTATTTACAAGTCAGAATGGGCCAACACCAGAAGTAATTAACTCAGAGTAATGCCTTGCCCAGCCATGTGTTAGTGCTGCTGGTGCAGCTCTGAATGCAGGCTCTCTGCTGGTTCCCTTTGCACGCCAGGAAGGAAGGCTCCTTGCAGTGCTGCCTTCAGCCATGGAGCTGCTTCTTCACCTGCCTCTCTTGAGGGCACGAGTTTGTACCAGAACAGATGAAGTGGCTGTTCCTGCCTTGTCTGTGCTGTCACTGAGCTGTTCCATGCTTCACACACATTATGCAACTTTGCAGCATCAGCTGGTCTCAGCAAGAGGTGAATCAGAGCCAGCACATTTGTGCATCTTCTCTGAGGCTACAATGCTTAACACTTGAGCACTTCTCAGTGGTCTGTTTGCCAGCACTTGCTTGATCCTGGTGCCTTAAGTTTTAGCTTTCATATTTTCCAGATTCTGTACTGCATTAGTGTATAACTCTGAACTTCATATAAAGTGTTAGCAAGTCCTCCTCACTGTTTAGTTAGACAAAACAATCCTTTTCCACCCCGAGAACCAAGTTACAGCTTCAGGCCCAAAAAGAGCAAACAACAGGGAACTAAGGAGAGCAGACTGGGAGGTTGGGACTTCATAACCTGAAGCTGTAATTGGACAATTAACCCCAATATGTAAATGGACCAAAACTTACAAAAGTCTGAAAACTTGTGCCCTATTGTCCATCATGGGTGTAGCCTCAGCCAGGCTCTTGTACTGCCCAAGGTGTATCCTTTGAAGGCCTTTTAATAAATACCAACTTTATGCCTTTAACACTGTCTAGCCTCTGTTCTAGGTGACCTCTCAAGGCATCAATCCATCCCAGTTTCAGATATACCAGTACAGCTCTCCAACTCCAGCTTTATATTTTAAGTGGCAACAAAATACTTCACATCCATTTTATAAACTTGCCTGTCTTAATCAGTCTAAAATCCTGGAGTTGGAGCTCTGGGAATATTTCCCAAATCTCAGTGCAGAAGAAATACAACAACAATAGGTATTTTTATGGTTTTCTGGAGTGCTTTAGTAATTTTCAAAGAATGTCAGCATATTATACAAATTATTGGACTGTGGTTTTTCTGTTGTGCAGAAAAGTCTCTCCTTGGAGTCATCAATGACTTTGTGACCTTACTGCACATGTCCACCAGGTTTTCCTGTGTGCAGTATGCTTAATTTAGTGTTTGAAAACGTGTAATTCTTGTGTTCTGGTATTATGTTCAGAATTCAGTTCTAGATTGTGACAACAATGCTGAAGCTCATAAAGTAAAATCATGTACTGGGTATTTTAGAGGGCCAGGAGAACCACTTATAAAGTGGTGGTGCCTCTGCATGAGTCCTGCCTCTGCAGTGACCATCTAGGGAGTAGTAAAAAACACCTCTCCACATAAAGTTAGTAATACAGGTAGTGAAATGCAAACTAATTGCCATGAGAGTTTGGTTTGTGATTAATTTTAACTAAATGTGTAAAACAGAAATTATTTCCATTTAAAGAAAAATGCAGTGCAAGGATTTTTTTTCTTTTTTAGTAGGTTTCCAGTCAAGACAGTTTGGTACATCAAATATCCAACTCTAATATGGTTTTTATTGAGCATTGCAGGAAATGTTTGTATCCAACTTTCTCAAATAGCCTTTTATTCGAGCAAATCAAAGCATAAACATTAGAGATAATCTCTGGGCATTTTTAAAGTGAGAAAATAAAATGTGACTGCTTATACGAAATTGTATTTGTAGATGGGATGAACACAGCTCTTAAAATGGAATATATTTACTGGAGGCAAAGGCATGTTTGTGTTTACTGATCTGAAGTTAACTGACCTATCACGAAGGTTACATTTCAGTGATCTTCAGCAATTTTGTAAAAGGAAGAATTCTTTTAATGCTAAGGTGCTCAAGGACTCAGCTTATTACTATACTGGGTCAAAAAGAATGCAGATTTGTTTTTAAAATGTGCTTGTGTAGATGAATAGGAAGAAAACAGCTTTGTACAGTGCATTCCCAAATATTATAGGATACAGTCAGTCTAAATCTGGTGTGGCTTCAAAGCAGTTACATTCAATCACTGTCAAGCTTGCTGTTCACTCTGTCTGCATGTCAGATTTCTACAGTTTAGTCAGAATAAATATGTTGTGTAGCGTGACCTTCGTGATCCAAGATTCCAGCAGAAATAGGACTGTGAGGCAAAGGGGGGGTAGCAGCAGAGACATGTGGGAATGGTTTGGATTTGTGGTCAGTGTCCGTGGCCACTGCCAGACACTGAGATGTATGAGCCACTTCTGCTTTGGGAGGGAGCATTTAGAAGCCACCATAGGTAATTGTAGCTTTATATTTTAATGACACGTAGAATTATGACTTATTTTCACGATTCCTAGAGGAGGCAATTTGGATATTAGTCTGGAGCACACTACATTAAAAAAAAAAACCGACAAACTACCATTTTTCTTTGGACCTTAATGATTTATAATACAGAGAAACGGATTTAGATATGGAAAAACATCTACTGTGTATCTGTTGTGACAAAGTTCCTGTAAAGATGTGACTGTTCAAACAGTCATGAGAACGTGATTAAACTTGGGAAATTCAGGGTGAGACTGCATCCAGCTCTGAAGGGGGACAAATAAAGAAACTGGACTGAGAGAGGTGACTGAAGTATGATGAACGTGTGATGACTGCAGTTTCCATGTGCTTCATTTTCTGTCACCTCTGTCTAAAACTTTTAATATCAGCTCTGTCTAAAAGTGTAGGTGAATTATTGCATATGCTCCCCTAGGTTTCTTCACTGACAAAAGGGAAAGTCTAGCAGACTAGTTTAGATGTTGATGTGTACACAGTAGGTGTTGGTTAGAGGAATCTCAATCTCTCCTCTTAAAGATGTTCATTTCAACACAGAAGCAAGTCCTCAGTGTGTGAGGCGAACACATGAAGTGGCAGGTAACTAGGTGAGGGATGAGACAGAGGAATGTTTTAAATCATTTGGGATGTTCTCAAACTGTCCTGGCAGTTTAAATTTTTTTTTTTTTTTTTT
>WEIU01012878.1:875219-897861 GCA_013389925.1 Aegithalos caudatus | reverse complement strand
TTTTTTTTTTTCATAATAGTATTCTTGAGTATATTACCGTGGCTATTTTTGTTTAGACTGGTTATTGATTTACTCATTTAGTAAACTGGTCCAAAATGTTTTTTTGTAACATGATTGTCAGTTCAAGGAAGTATTAATGAAGACATTACTAAACATTTCCTCGAATCCCACTGATCTAGGAGACAGTAATTTTTGCATGAGAGGGGTTTTAAAGTGCATGGTGGGATGGTAGAACAGGAATTGCTTCATCTAATTCATCTTCAGAAGATGAACTGTCTCATTTAATTTACAAGAGAACTGGAGGAGAATATTAATTAAGAGAGAGATTATTTTCAGGGCTTATTTTATTATTGAGATATGAAACAAAGTAATTCAGTACACAGATCTGAAGAGAGCATTCCTTTTGTCTTCCTTCCCTGTGCTCTGGGGTTATGCTGGGATGTGCCTTCCTCTCAAGGACGACTGAACTTTCTGCTGGTGTTTGCAGCAGTCCTTGGTCTGCTCTGGGTGCATCTGCTCAGCTCCGAGCAGAGCTGCTCCCTGACCCTTCCCAAACACCTGGTGACACAGCAGCTCACTGCCTTTCTGGACAAGATGTTCAGGAACAAAGGAGATTGTGTCCCTCCCATCCCAAGTTTCCTTTCTTCATGGCAGGAAATGAGTGCCTAGATGTGCATGAACTCCTTGTATTCCTAAATTGCTTTTTAAAGGATTGCCGTTGTGATAGCCAACAGTAGGGATAAACTTCCACCTTTGGGTCATACATTTGCAGTTAATGTGGAATTTATGGAATTCTGCAAATTGTTCTGCAGAAGGCAGGATAACACCAATACTGTCATGCTCCTGTTGATGTGTTTCAGGCATATTATACTGGATTTGTGTATTGTAGCAGGTGACACATTCATGCAAGGTAAATCTTGAAAGCCAAAGCTGATTCAACGTACACAATACAGAAATAATTGATAGAGGTACAATCTCTGACAACTTGGAAGGCATTTAAAGGATTTGTTTCTCATTTTTTGATGACCTGAAAGAAGTCACCATGGTGTTTTCACAGGAAAAGGGGTTGCGTTATTGGGTTGAATATTGGAAGTTGCTTGGTGGGTTTGGTTTTTTGTTTGTTTGTTTTTCATAGCACAGTGAGTTAGGTGTTGCCTGCACAAAGCATTCATTTTTCCTTGAACTGTTACAAAGACAAGTACAGGCAGAAATACAAGCTTACAGTCACTGTTAAATATAGGGGGGTATCATTTTAAATTAAACAGTTATAAACCAGGACAAGTACTGCTTTTCAGAGGCACTGAAGATAAGTATTTAAATGTCTATAGCTACCACCAGCCAAATGAAAGTTAACATTCACGTGTTACTGACAATCATGATTGTATTTCAATATTAACTCCTATTAATATGAATTGAGTAAGGATTGGCATTCTTACTTCATGTGAATTCTCAGTATTTATGGAAATTGTATTCTCATGAAGGGTCAATCCTGAGAAATTTATATTCCTGAACATTATACAGAAAAAAAGGGTCTTAAAAGTGCAGTTGGTGTGTATGCTTGTGTGAATATATATTTCATATTTCTTATTTAAATTTAAACTATTTTTCTTTTTCCTTAAAATGTGAAAAGCTTTGAAGTTTGAATTCAGTTCAGAATTCATGTGGTCTAGCTTTACTTTGAAAATGTAGAAGCAAGCTATTTACCAAATCAACCTTAGACCATAAAGGAGTTCATTTAATCAATTAATTTTTCCTAGTAAAAAATGTTTGTTAAGAAATACATGAAAAAAATGATACCCCAGGCTCTGTAGGCTGAGAAGGAAAACTGACATCTGAAGCTGTTGGCAATATTTGGATTTTGCAGTGTTGTTTAATTGTGATGTTTGGAGTTACCCTATCCTCATTTGCAAGTAGGAAAATACAGCTGAAAAGAGGATAAGATAATCTTCTTGTCAAGAAAGACAGGTGTGATGAGAGGAATCATCCCTCCCATAACACAGCAGCCGTGTTCACTTCAAGGATATCAGGTGTCCAGCAGATGCCCCACTTTCAGGTTCAGATTCAGAAACTTCTTGTGTGTTCTCTCTAGAATCTGGGTGATGACCTGCAGGAAGAACTTAAGGATGCTTCACAGCTGTGGCACCTGTGATCTCCGTGGAGATGGAGGCACTCTGCAGTGTCTCAGCTCAGGAGTCACTGCTGCGAGTTTCATTAAAGGGCTGGCAGCTGCTTCTAGGGGAGTTTTCATTATTGGATTCCAAATCTGCTGGAACAGATTTGTCCAGCCCTTGTTCTCCTTGCAGCTCATCATAGATTCTTAAGCACTTGGGCCTCACTGGGAAGGTATCTCCCTCCACACAGGGATTATTGATCCCTGCCACAGAATAACAGGACTGACATTTGAGGAGGATGTGTCAGAGAGAATCTTTTGCAATAAACCATATGGTCCTCAGGTCTGCTCTGCACCAAGTGTTTTTAACAAAATATCTGCTGGTTTTCTGCAGACTGCAAGAAGCAATCTTCTGACAAATCAGAAGGAAATCCCTTTCTTCTTGTCGTTCTTGAGAAAGAAATAACGATAGGATGAAATGTGGCAAAGTTATAGTTTTATCTGTTGCTATTCCTGAGGAGCACCAGATTTCTTGCAACTTCTGTGTTACTGATAGGGAAAATGAGATGTGTTTTGAAGCCCAGAATATTACTTGTTCCAAGCCTTTACTTAGGTTTTTGAAATGGGTAAATTTTGAGGAGAGAAAAGAGGCAAAAATAGACCAGGTATCTATGTAATTGCTTTCACACCTATCTGCAGATACCCTGAGTGCAAGTAATTTGGCAGAGCTTCCCGGGTAGGTGAAGAAACAATAAACAGCTTTTCTTGCACTAGGCCAGACTCTTCCAGCTAGTAAGAATATTTACAGCTAGAGCTAACAGCCTGTGTTTCTACAGAGTTATATCAACCTGTATTAGTAAGGGGACCCAGGTACACATCCTGTTCAGGATAATGAGAACATGCTCTTTCAAATGTGTTTTGCATCTAGAGGTCCACTTATCCCATTGCCAGGGAAGTTTAGTGGAGGAAGATGTGGTGGATAGGATGAGTCTCTTCCATGCCTTGCTGAATTTACTTTCTGTGTCCATGTGCCCATTAGACACCTGACCATTTGCTGGAAAATGCACTGGAACTTTTTTGTTGAAAGCACAAGAACATTTTTGTAGGCAGAAAGAAGAGTTACTGAAGGACAGATGTACTCTTAAGTAATTTTTTGGCATGTGGAAAGAGGACTTGAGCTTTTAGGGAAGGAATTTGCTAATAATTAGGATTTTTTGATTTTTGTTCTTGTATGTACAAATTGAATTAATGATGGCAGCTCAGTAATGCATTACAGCAAGTGGGCAGAAAGAGGGTACAGAAAAGTCATCTCATCTGTTATATCTGACTCAGATATTTCAAACCATTTTTATTATCTAAAGGCTATTTCTTGTAAGCTTTTTTTGAATTTTAGTCACATCTGTTATCACTAATTGGTAGGTTTTACACTCCACAGTTTACTAAAGAAGTGAAAGTTGGAGTAAAATCCAATGACTGTGTGCTCACTTCAGTAGGCTGTTCAGGACAATGATTTGAAATGTTCCAGAAGTCACGCAGAGCACAGAGCAGTGGGCAGATGCCACGTGGGCTTTGTACAGTCTCCAGTGAAAAACACAAATTGGCTTCTCTTAAATGGCCATGTTTCTTCTCATAGTGAGGAATATAATCATATTAATGAAAACTCTGCAGTCTTAGCACAGACTTCTGCTTCTCTAATCCATTCTCATGTGTAGTAAGTGGAAGAAAAACTTTTTTCTCTTTTTTTTTTCTCTCTGATAAGCAAAATCTACTTTCATTGAAACTCAGTGTAGTTGCTTTTCCTCACTGTCATTATTTACAAAGAGATTCAAAGCTGTTTGGAGTTTTGCATGTGTTGCTGACAAACAAGATGTTATAGGAAAATAGCCCCAAGACTTAACAAAATATGTTGAATTGAATTTGCTGTAGCAAATATATTCATTTCTTCTTGGAAAAGATTTAGGATAGTTCTGGGCTCTGTCTTACAAGGCAATCCTAGAATCTAGTCTAAGCAAATAACATTTGCAAATGCTGTATCTGTGCTAATTTTCCAATTGCTGCAAACAAAAGAAAAGGAATTGAAAACAGAATGAAGCAAAAAAAGTTCAACTTCAAACCAAACTAAATCATCAAGCTCCTAAAGCTTACAGATAGTAGTCTTGGTTCCTTCACAGCAGAATTGGATTCTACTGAATTCTTTCAGAAATTCAAGGGAGAAAAGTAGTATAAAGACAGTACCCCTTTTCTGCCCGCTTGTTTGGGTAGAAATTTACTTTCCATGCAGGTTGAAAGGTCTCCAATAACAAGTAATGGATACGAATCTGAATATCATGAAAATTATTGAGGTTGATTAGGTATGTGAATTTATGATGTGAACTTAATCTTTAGTAAGAAACTGATAACAAGATCTTATGATAAATTTCATTGTATTTAATAGCTTAAAAATGGGTGGGATTAGTTTTTGGACAAGTCCACAATTTTGTGGGACCATAGCGATGGCATCCCAGCATGATGACAGTAGAGACAATAAGAAGTGAAAATGTGGTCCCATTATTGCTGCAAGTGAATGTACAGTGCTCTGAGGCATAGCACTTGAAAACACCATTGTTCTTGCACAGTGTTACTACCTTGTAATCAGATCTGTTTCATTTGCTCACTTAGTCACCTAAAGTATCCTAGCTAGGGGCTCTAAATTATGCCAACTTCAAATTTGACCTCTCATAAATCAGTAATCTAATTATCGAGGCTGTTTCCCTGGATGCACCAAGAGTAGGTTTAGCATTTGAGTTTCCAGGCAATTCTAAATCTTTGCCTGGTGAAGATTTTATGTTTTTCCGCTGTGATTTATGTGGGGTTTTCATGCATGTGCTTGCCACTTTTGTTGAGGGATACGTTGGGTGCAGGTGGCTCTGTTGGCAAAGCTGCAGTGGAGCTCTGGGTGGTGGGAGCTCAAGGCAAGAGTCCCTGAACCCTTTGCATGAGAAAAGGCACAGGGACCTGTGGCACAGCCAGGTCAGTGGCACAGCTGCAGGAGCACCAGAATGGGGAAGAAGAGCAAGACTTTGACCTGCTTGGACTGTGAGGGAATAAAAGCCCAGGGGTTCCTTTGTTGGAGTCCCTTCTTGGGGGCATCATCTCCAGCAGTTTCTCTGTTGCTGCACCGTGAATAATTTGCTTTATGGAAGAAGGGTATCTAAGACTGTGCTGTGGGAAGCCTGGGTAGAACTGGTGAGGAAGCCTGGTCTGAGTGTGTGCATGGGGGGAGTGCAGAGTGGGGACCTCTTGGGTCACCGGAGCCGCTGCTGGGAAGGGGCTTGGGTCCCATCAGTGAAAATCTCTGGAGCTGGGAGTGTGACTGCCAGAGAGTCGGGAATGGTCAGACTGGGAAGTGCTTTAACACTTTGGGACTCACAGAAGGGAAGACTGCACTCCTCAAGAATAGACACCCTACTTACCCATTGACATTAAACCTCCGGCACGTTTGGCAGTCCTCACAGGCTGGCTGTAGCACCTGCCCGGCACCACAGCTTGCTCTGGGTGCCACACAGGGCTGGGCATCCCAATCGGGGATTCCTGATGGTGCCAGCACTGGGGAACTCTCAGATGTGATGTTCCTGGAGGACCCCGCAGGGTGCCTGGCTAATGCCCTCCTTGTCCCCATGGGGAAGGAGTGACCCCGCAGGATGCCCCGGTGCGGGGGAGGATGCCCCGGTGCGGGGGAGGATGCCCCGGTGCAGGTGAGGCTGCTGGGGTGGTGCTGGCTGGCAGGGCTGTGCAGGAGGCCTGGGGGAGCGTGTTGAAGGTGTGTGCTGCTGCCGTGTGAGCGTGTGCAGCCCTGCAGCTCCACCTTCGCCGCTCCAGAGCTGGGGCTGTGCGCTGCTCCCACCGTGGCGAGGGAAAGGAGCCAGCCGCTCGCAGCACGCCAGTCATACTTCCCTCCCTGCCGGCTGACAGTGTGTGCCTGATTTGTGAAAGCATACGCAATGCAGTCTTGGAGAAGGGTGTGTGAGTGGGGGGAGCTGGCATCAGCCACGGCATCCTAATGTCGCAGTCGTTCTTCAGTCTCCCCCAGACAGCAGCCGCTCCTCTTGCCTGCACCAGCCACTTACTCATTCACAGCGCAAATGTTCTTGTTTGTATGACAATGCTAATTGAAAGAGCTGTTCCAACTTCAGGAGCTATTTGTTTGGTTATATCACAGACAGTAACTTCTAACTTAATAAACCAAACAGACAAATGTTCAGGAGTTAAGACAGCGATGTTAAAGTGTTTGGGTTTTTTCTTTTGTTTTTTTTTCCCACTGTGACAGCGTGAATGAAAAACAGTCCCCATCTGCAGCTGGCCTGTTTAGAAAGAACATTCTAATAATTCTCATCTCTGATCTTCTAATTTAAATGAAAGATAGCCTAGTTTAGATTAGAAAATTGTAATTCCCAAATTTTGTGATCAGTTATTGTAGCCTCCTCATTTGTTCTCTTTTTTTTTAAAACTTTTTCTATGTATGAATATAAAATTCACACACACACAAAAAATTGAATTCTTATTACCCATCATTTTACTTGTATTATTAAGCCATCTTGATGCACTATTTGATTCCATTTAATAGTCATAAGTATGTCCATATTTTGTATCTTAAAGTGGGCTGGTTACTCCCCTCTAGAGAGAGGATCTGTCAGTGGATGCAGGAGAGCCGTCAGCAAGAACATATGAATGCAGGGTTAGATTTATGAGGATTGTGTGGCAAGTAGAGGAGAGTTTTGTGCTTTTTTTCATCCTGCACATCTTTCTTCAGATCCCAGTGCACTTTCGGTGCTGCACCTTTCTCTCATGCGAATTTCAGGCATTGATCACCTGTTATTTTATGGTATGAAACCCTCAATTCCAGGTGCAGATTTAATCTCCTTTAGAAAAGGAACTGTGACCATGGATGTTTCTGTTCGTTTCAGCTGGTTTATTTCAGTTTGAAGGAGAGCAGGTGAGGAGCTTGGATCTAGAAATGAATTATGAGTACTTTACAGTCTTGTTGGCCCCTGCAAGCATGTTTTGACCTTAAGCTAGGTTAGAGATAAATCTTATTAACAGTTTGATTTGCAAACAGGTATATTCTCTGACAATAGCAATGAAAGCATGAAAACTGATTTTCCCATTGTTACAGACCAGAAATTCCTACTCTAATGTTCTCCAGAATATTATTTGGGTACACCTTTCTCATGCTAGTGCACACATTAGTATTAAATCATACCGTAGGAGAAAGCACCTTTGTTCTCCACTCTGTTTTAGCTGGACGGGAAATCTAAAAGTCTCCATGGCTTTATAGGGGCTGCTTTCTGGGAAGCAGTGCCAGGGTTCATACTGTACAATCTTGCCTGGTATCTGCCATTTCTCAATGATTCGAATGATACATAGCATTTGTAGTTTCTCAGTTGCTGCTATTTGGTGAAAACATGCTAAAAATGGGGATTTTAATTTTTTTAAAGACCAATCACACTAACTTGCTGTCTCTGGGAATTCTTTTTGTAGTGAAGCCAAACATTTTTATGCCATCTTCAGTTTTAGTGTTCAGTGTTGTCATCGGATAAACTAAGCATAGATGCTTCAGAGAAATACAAATATTTAATTAAAAAATTGCCATTCTGAGTAATTTTCTGTAGGATTTGTGTAGATGCAGATGTTTCCTGTAAGTTGTGCATTTTTTTAAAACCTAATGGAAGAATCTGGCATCAGGAGCTGCCTAATAAATGAAGCCTACCTGCCAGACACCACCAGATGTTTGGAAAAGGGAAGTCTTTTAAGAAACCATCACTAATGGTTCCTTAAAATTGCAGAACAAAGTTTTGCAGGTTAACAGTTTTATAAATTTTCTAAGATTCTTACTTGCTCAATAGGATTCAAGTGCAAACACAGTTGATTTAAGAGAAGAAATTACTGTGCCAAAGATGTGATGACAACTGAGACAATGTGCAATGAAATGTTCCAACTTCCATCAGAAATAATGACATTCTTGGCTGAGTGGAGGTGTTTTAACTAAATACCGACAATTCATCGTAATCAGTGAACCTATTAGCTGTGAAATTTGATTCTCTCATCATGGACTGTTCACTTACATATTTCAGATAAAAATAAATCTGCATATCATTCCAAGCCTAATGTTGTGTACCTTTCTAAACACTCCTGTAGCATTTCTGTGGTTTAGTAAAGTGAAGCCTCAGACATTTTTTCAGGAAGAGTTGTCTCATGATTGACAAGAATCAGTAGTTAACAGTGCTGTTCTTTATGTCAGCAGTCTGATGCTTCAGTGGAAACTTGACTGGCTCCAATTTGTTGTCTGATCAGCAAGAGAGAAGCAATTGCTTCTTCCTTGACTGGTTCCATCTTTTACTAGTGATTTTTGCCATCAGGGGAACTAAATGGGAAAATACTCTTAATGGAGTAAAAATATTTTCAGAAATGAAAATTATTTGCATGAATAACAAGACTCCAGTCTTGTCAACAGCATTTTGGAAACCACTAATACTGGACTTCCTTCTCCATTGCCAACAGTGAAGCAAGTAATAGGGCTTTTCAGAGACATACCTGTAGTGGGAAAAATAGAGGGTTTTTTTACTTGCATTTTGCACAAATAATATTTATTTGCCAGAAGCCTCAATGTGTTTAATGTGGGGAGATTCATCCTTTGGCTGCCTGCAGAATCATTGCAAGATTTAACTGCTATGTGATCTCTTCTGTGGAAAAGTTAAAATAATGAAAACTGTATGCTTTCTCTTGCAGGTCTTAAGTTGTTGCTGTGCAGGATTCATATGATCCGAAATTGTGTCAGGCACAAATGGGGCACTTGCACACTGGCAGGTCATCACGAGTGGTTAGTGGAAAAATGAAGCATGGGGAACATATATAATTGAGTGGCTTTGGGTCTAATTCTATTCCCGTTGAAAGGGAAAAGAAAACAATTACAGTTTGCTTACACAAACAAGAATCACGTTTGGGAGCTACAACATGACACAAGAGCAGTGCAAAGGGAGTTGAGTGCATTTTCTGCTTCTGTGGCTTTGTCTTTTGTGGCAGGAGAGTAACTGAACTAAGGATGTATTCAGTAATTTAAAGTTCTCTACTGAAGGCATAAACCTCCAGAATTTTTAGTTGAAGTTTACTGGTAGGGTGTTTCCTCCTTTTGTCTTGGTGAATGACTTGATTTTTTACTGGTTGTGTAGTGGAGCAGCTGCAGCTCTACAACTCTTGGATGAGAAGATTTTTCCCTTGCCGTGATCAATTTGTATTTCTTTCACCAGCTGCCAGGAGCTTATATTTACCCTTGTGAGATACAACACAATGTCATTTAAAAACAGTGATTGTCTTTCCCTTGGCTGCTGAATCTCATCACCTCCAGTTACTTATGAAGGTATCCAGCTTCAGAAACTGCACTAGTATCATTAGAGCTGATTGCACCAGGAACACAACAAATAATATGTTGAAAATTTGCTGAGGGTATTCAGATCAGCAGCCACAGCATTGACTAGACAGCCATTTCCTCCAAAACTTAATTCCTATGTAGTGTTATCACCTTTCAGATTAAAATGTCCAGGCTTCTTAAATGACAAGAGGTGCCTTCTCTGCTTATTAAAAGCAAATGTGGGAGGGAATTGCTTTTTTTCACTTTGTCATGTTTTTAATTCTCTTTTAACTCTACTACTAGTCAAACATGAGATCTGTTTGGTTTTTGCACCCAGTTTGTTGAAATTGCATCTAGAGAGCTGAAATTTTATACAGTGTTGAGCAGCTGGAATAGTGGGCTAAAAGGAAATCATTATAGAACCATTACTGCAGTTAATTTCTCCTGCAGACCATCCTGTTCAATGTACATAAAGATGGAGTCCCCAGAAAACTCCTGGTGATATGATCAGATCATAATGATAAATCTTTCCTAATGAAACCTCCCTCAATTGCCAGTGCAGTCGTAGCTGCTTCAAATGCACTTGGGGAAGGCATTAGCTCTTCCACTGAGTTTCATTCCATTTTATCTGAGGATAAACCATATATTTTTGTACTTAAAAGCTCTCTTTTTCAATGATAATGCATTAATGAAATAACACATAGTAAACTGTGACAATGCTTTAAGCCCAAGGAAAAAACCCAGAGCTTTATCTTCTACAAGTCCTTCAACTAACCTATGGAATTTTCTGGATTACTGTCACTGTTGGAAGGTGATGGATATTTCTTCTGTGTGTAAGAATGCTGTTTTTTCAAATGACTAGCTGTCATCTAGAAAAATAACTCTGAATTTTTAAAAAACAACTCCAGTCAATGTAGCTGACTAGAATTCAGGTGAATTCCTCGACTGTCCTATGCTACAGATGTCATTTTGAACATTACTATATTGAATTCTGTGGCTGTGCAATTGTTGCTGTCAGATTTGCATTTATACGTACTGTAAATGCATTAGTAACTTACCATTCAAAATTGTGTGATATTTGTAAGCCTTCTGCCCTGCCTCTGCCATCAAAACACTCAATACTTTAAAGATGAAAAAGAGAAAAACCAACTTTTAGAAGGCATACTGAAAAAAAAGTTGTAATTTGTTATTTTAAAAACCTTCACAGAAAATGACAACAAAGTGGGCCATCATTTTGCATTGCGTTTTGAAACTTTGAAAATGTTTCTATGAAGAAAGGACAGCTCAGCGTATCCCTTCAGCCCTTAATTTACAAAAGTAGGATTTTTCATAAAAATACCTTAAAACCAAGTTGTCAAATTCAGATTTCCTTTACAACCAAAATATGTGGGTTATTTTTCCATGCTACTGTGTTTTCTTTTTCATACTTACCCAAATGTGAAAAACATGTCCATTTTGTACAGACTGTAAAGAAGACAAAGTGCAGGCAAGGAAATCATCATAAAACTCATGAACTGGAAAAATGTAAATACATTGCATCTTTAATGCATAAATAAGCTGTTTTGTATTCCTAAGGCCATTAGCTCTCAAGGCCTAATTATTTAGCTTCCTGCACAGAATCATCAGGCTTTAATATTCGTATTCCCTTTCAGCTCTAGAAGATTCTCTCTCTAATTTCCATGTTAGCATTTGGTAAATATAGTATTTTATCATCCACTATGCTGCAAAGATACAAAAGGGCTGGACACAGCTCTGAGGAAACCAGAATAATTGCTTTGTATGGCCACAGATATACCATTAGAATGAAATTGAAACTGAAAGATGTTTGGCTGTAATTTATCATTGGGAAAAAAGTGAGGCTTGTACTATTAACATATAACAAATTGAGAGACTTGTGTTCAAAAATACAAATTGATGTATCAGTGGAAAAATTATATTTGTCTCCATGGCCTGCACTCATCATGTGGGTGTGCACCTTTCAAGCACAAGTTTCCTGTGCCCAAACTCTGTTTTGCTCTGTGCCTGCTCTGAAGATGGTACCTTGCAGGCATAGGAATCTTCCAACTGCTTCTAGAAACCTGAAGACCTTGATAACTGCTCTGCTTTATCTGACTATCATCACATTGCCATATTGAAAGAAAATCAAGCACCTTTAGAGGGAAATAACAGTTATGGTGGAATAGAGCATTTTAACTTAGAATGAATGACCAACCTAGGTATTCATTCACATATCAATGTCATCAGTGATAATATTTTGAGTTATGTTTTTGTAAATCTCTTAGCAAAATACTTTTGATCTGTACCAGACGTGTCTTAAATCCTACCTTGCTGTAAAGAACAGTAATATCAGTAATAGTGATACCTGGGAGTTAGGGACATGTGGTTGGTTGACCTTGGCTGGATGCCAGGTGCCACCAAGCCTTCGCAGCCAGGCAGGGGAGAGAAAATAAGATGGAAGACAGCTTGAAGGGAGTTTACAAAAGAAAAAAGTGAGATTTGTGCGTGCCCAAGCAAAGAGGGGAAAAAATATTCTCTACTTCCCATCAGCAATATTTGTAAGTAATTTGTAAGTAAAGCTATATCATTTGGTGATAGCAGTAAATATTGAAATCCACCAAAAAAATATTTGGGCATCTCCCTGTGTGTTCTCTTATGGGTATGAATGTCTATTGGCATGCAGAGGATGTGGAGAGAACAGACAGAGAAACATAAAGATGAAAAAAACATTTGTTGCCTGTTCCTGCAGATTTGTCCTGTTTCTGTGCTTCTATGGAAAAGAGAGAATGAAGACACAAAGCAGAATAGTTAAGTTTACATGTTACCCTTTTTTATATACAATTTTAAGGTAAACTAAGGGCAATCAAGAAGTCTGTCTTAAATATAATATGGCTTCTAATTCAGATGTTGAGAACAATTTCCTTGGCTTAATGTCCCTGTAAATTGTCCCTGTATTCTTATTTCAGACATCATGCTGAAAAGTAAGTAGTTAAAAGAAGTTGTTTCAAATTTTGGCATCCTAAAGGATTTTGTGAACTTTTGTTCCTGTCATATCAGTGAGGATGTTCCTAAAGAGAACATGTACTTGATCAATAAAATATTTACAGAATACGGTTTAAACTGAAGCTCAACTGTTACTGGAAAAGGAACACATTTGGAGCTAAATTAATAATTAATATTAGCTCAAGTTAATAAATATTTAAGGATAGAGAATGCAGAGGCCTGTATAGGAAAACAGGAATTTCCTATTTTAAAGTCTGCCTGCAGTCAGTCGATTGTGATTGCTTGACTTTCAGTTGTGAATTTGATTTGCCATATGGCATGGGAATAAGGGACCTAGGCTTACCACAGGAAGTTAGTATTGATATGCTGAAATGGAAAATTAGATTTCCTTCCTAGAGCACAATAAAGAGTGTGTTGGAGGTTGACTTAAGACTCTGTTGTGGCAAGCAAGTGTACAAATTCTGTTTAATGTGAGTTTCATGCTTTCAAACTGTGACTTGAAACCTGCTGACACTGTTAGAAGGAGCATTAATGCTTTTAGTTTGTTGTTGTTGGGTGGTTCCTGTTTTTTCTCAGCTGTGTCTTCTCAAACTGACACATAAAGTCCAAGTGATGCTGCTTATCCTTGCCTGTGTAATTAGCCTTCACTGGTCCAGTATGGAAATCATCTTTTCAGGGGTTTTAACCTCCTTTTTTTTTCTATGTCTTTTTCTCAGTAACTAGAGGTGGAGTGCATAAAAAAGGACAAATTTTAACCTGGTGGGACAAATACCTTGATACATATCCCTCCTATGAAGTCATGCCTTTTCAAACTAGACTAGAGGCTAGAGCTTGGCTCTGTTTAATTTATCACACTGCGCAGAGACTCCTAGATTTGAAAAAAACCAAAACCCAAAACATTATGTACGGATAATATACATCAAAGTAGCTTCACTGATAATCCACTCTATTCCTCTCCTTTGAGTATATGATGATTCTGAGCTCTGTAGAGAAGAAAATCACTTTAAAAGCTCTGAGAAGCTATTACAAATGAATGGACATGTCTGGACGTGGCAAATCCTTTGTCTTGGCAGCCTGGTAATTTTTATGATGAGCCTTATGTTTTTCTGCTTTTCAGTGTCCCAGTGTGAGCTGTGTCAGACAAACCTAATGAGATGGATGAGTTCAGTTTTGACAGGATCAGACTCTGTCAGAGAAGGTCCACCTGCAGTATTCAGCTAAAAATTAATTTCCAGTCCTACATTTGAGACTTCCAGGATGGAAGCTGACTGTGCTGTAAGCCAGCAGAAAGCACAAGGCCTCATGGCAGGCAGGTTAATGTGTGGAGTTTTTTGCTTGCTCTGATGAACTTCTCTGGTTTAAAAATTGTGTAGATCTTTGTGTACTCCCAAGCTCTACATACTGAAATTAGGTCTGTAGACAATCGTTATGTTCTTAGTTGTGTTCCAATGACAACAGAATGAAAACCACTTCTTTGTAATATTCTCAGACTTGCAAATCCTCAGCGCAGAGGGAGAAGTTCTAAACAAAAATGTATTAGATCTACGCTCTTTGAAATTGGGAATTCTGTTCAAGTATTTATTATACATGTATAGGACTTTATAAATTTATAAAAAGAGCTGAAACTGCTTTTAGATTTATAAATACATCAATGTTTTAAAAATATCCTAGTAGTTCAAAGTTTCTGTATTACCAAGGAACTACATTTGATTAAGTAACCATCTGGTAAAATGTTTGCTACCAGTGAAAACACTGAATTTTGGATTTTGTATGTGCCAAGTTAAAATGTGGGCAAGAGTTACAGCTGCATAAATTGAGTAGGCAGTAATTGGACCATATACCTTTCAAGCCTACTGCTATCAATCTAAATAAATATTGTTATTCTCAAAGCCACTTTGCTTAGCTGATCCATCTACAGTCAATTGTTTCATCACATTTTACAATTTTCTGAAAAGATTTAGTTGTCTTTGAGTAGCAGCATCTGTACTAGGCTCAGATGACCTGAGTTTTTGTAGACTTAACACTGAAATAATTAAGCCCTGTGTTCCATGCATACACCATCCTTTGAGTTAGCCTCTCTCCTCAGTGTCACAGCATTTGGAAAGTTTGTGGTTAAATGACTTGTAAATAAAGAGTAGGTGCAGTTTGGCCTTCCTGGAGCTTCCCTAGTGCTTGTGTTTTGAGCCATGCTAATAAAAACAAAGGTGTTTCCTTGGAAGAGTTGCTGTAGCTTCAGTTCATTGAGAATTGTTCTGACCATTCATGCATCAGTGGCTTTGTAGAATGCAGTTGTCTTTTTTATTCATAGCCTGTGGAGCATCTGTAACCTTTCCAAAAAACATTCAGCATTCATTCAAAATACATCAGCAGGTCAGAAAGGTAAAATACTTAAAATAGGAAATGCTACAATGTGTTGATTTTATATTTGTAGAAATTTACCCTGGAACTCATGCATGTCCTTCTTCTTTTTTGTTATTTATTAACTTTTTAAGCAGTATATAAGTTTTTTGAGGCTTATTATTTTGTTCCTATAAAATAAAAATATTAGAAAGATTTAGTATTTGTTCTGCATTGTTGTTACCTGTGGGAAATTGGGAAGACAAGATAACACTGCTATACACACTCCTATCTTTGATCCCAGCCAGTTTTGAAGTGTGCTTGCCAGAGGTGAAAACAAACTTGTTTTTACAGCAAAAGCCATTCTAATGCAGGGGATGCAATACAGTTGTTCTGTTCCTAATTTACCATGTACGTTGATACATCTTTATTTCAAATACTCATGGAATGACTAATGAAGTGGTGGTTATTTTATAACTCCATCTCTTTCTCCCTGACATTAAATATTGACACTACAAGCCTTTTCTGAGAATAATGAGATGAAGAGCATAGGAGAGAGTTTCTTTGACAAAGCCCTGCATTAAATACCAATTAATTGGAATTCTGTTGATTACATTTACAGATTAGAGGAAAATTGTAGGATAGGTATTTTATGAATGCTGGACTTCATGAACATCCTACAGTAATTTTAAAAATTGTTCTGGAATTATTGGGGATAGTTGCCTGTGGGTTGCTGATCTTAGCTCTTGCTCAAAGGGAAAGATGCTGTGAGCAAGTAAGAAAGCTGAAAAGATGGCTATTATATGGTTTCTTTAAAAATGTAAAAGGAGTGGTGAATAGATAGATTTCATTTCCCACTGCTGAAAATGCAATTCTTGCTTTCTTATTATGAGTTTTAGACATCTGTAATTTCTGTTCTTTTTCTTTAAGTGGAGAATGGTGATAGAATATCTTTTGCTGGTATTCTGGCGTAATTTTATTGTAAATGTTCAAAATTAGATCTTTGGGTTTATTTCAGCCAAGCTGCACTGACTTCTTTGAAATTTGTCTTTCATATTCTGTGCTCAGGGTTGGATCTAGGGGTGAAGCTACATGAAGATCTTTAGAACAGACAGCAGCATTGTCTGTGTTGTGGGGTGTGTTGCTGGCTGAGAACTGGAGCAGGTTTGTGCAGTCGGTGCATTATTACCCAGCTGTGCATGGGCATTCACACACTGCACATCAGCCAGGGGCCACTGCACGTGGCAGTCTGGCCAGCCAGCTGTGAAAATGCTTTCAGCCTGCTCACTACTTGGTTTTTGAGGAAGTGGGCAAAGAAATAACTCCAGAGAGAGCAAAGAGCTATTCCAGTTTACTGGGATACTTCAAAACGCAAATGCATTTAATGTGTGATTTGATCACCAGTTGCAGAATACCTACATTAATTCAAATGTCTACTACAAATCACAAATAAACTAACCCAAAATTGATGTTTTCAGATATTGAGGGTTGTATTGTGTTATGTTGTTTCTTGGGTCCTTGTGTTGCTCCTTGTCTTCCAGTTAGGACCATCTCTTTTTAAATCTCCTCTCTCCTTTGATTCCATAAACTTTTTAAGCCCCTGCATTAATTTAATTATTACCCTGTCCAGTCAGTGTCTACCACAGCCTGCTGACTCAGCTCACATTTCTCTCCATTTATTGTAGTCTTCTGACTGCCTAGTTCATGTTATCACTGAATTTGGTGAAATGAAAGAATACATCCTTTGTTACAAGGTCTGCTTTGGTTATTCTTCTTGCTTAGCAAGCATATGACCAGGTTATTCTGGGAGCTGCAATGTGACTAAATAACAATATCTTTCGTTGCAGTGCAGGATGACAAAACTCGTGACATTCTGCTAACACTGTGAGAAATCCTTAACACCAATATTGGTGTTTTGGTGGGGTTTTTTTAGTTGTATGCAACATTTGTAAAAAAGGCAGCACATCAGATTAGCGTGCATTGAAAACTGCATTTTGTTTTTGGAGTGGATAGTTCAAATGGTGTAGTAGGTCACACCTCCAAGGTACAGTAAAGCACATTAGATCAAATTACATATATTGCTATAATTTCAAATTAGAATTATAGCTCACTTTCTAATGTATTTTATAATTTATGATGCTATGGTATATGTATATATATTATTTAGATATTTTAAAAGGTCATGAAGTGGAATTTCCAGAAATAAGGGGTTTCAGTGGCAACTGGTGCTTACATCTTTGGGCATAGTACTGGGTAGAGTCCTTCTAGAAAACAGTGCTAATTAAGGTCCTCCACTTAACAAATATGCTCATTTTTCCAGTAATGTTCACAAAATAGATACTCTGCAGGGTGACTGTGTTATAGTATAAAGTAAATATTAATGAAAATAATCTGCTTGTGGAAGGAGTGAATGGAGGGGAGGATTTGGGATGTGTGTGTGAGAAGAAAAGAAGAAAAAGAAGAAAATTTCTGAGTTGGGAGTGGGGTGGAGAGAAAAGTGAAGGACCTTGGAACGTTTCTGTGGAGAGAAAGAAAAAATTCCATCTCAAAAGAATAAGATATTGCAGCTAATTGAAGTGGGATATCCTATGGCAGTCAGTTACTCAATAATTAGGAAGAAGCCTGGATGGGCAGAGCCTCATTTCTCCCCTCCTGATGCCCAGAAGGCTGTGCTGTGTGTGAGCTCAGCAGCCCAGGCCATTTGTGTTGCTGTGTTCCATTCACAGCCCAGCCTGGAGTGTGGCATCTGCCATCTCTTCAGTCACTTCAGCCTTGTTGCCATATGCTGATTGTTCTTTACTCTTCAAGCTTTCTTGTACATGTAATATTCTACTCTGTGGCTAGAATAGAGTCGAGTAAAGAACTTCTTACTGAAATGGGGACTTTAAAAGTTGAGGAATATTTTTCTCCTCCTTTTAGTGTTTTTCCTTGCCATGCCAGAATTCTCCTTAGTGTTTCCTAGCCAGATGAGCAGGGCTGTTTAATTCAGACAGAGCACTGCTTTTTGAAAGATGGGAACATTAACACTACTTCCACTGTTTACCTGTTTCCACTGGAAAACTCCCAGCTTTCTCTCTCCTGCTTAAGCAATGCTGCAGAGAGATGCCCTGCAAACAGCCCTGCCAGCAGCAGGCTTTGTGACAGGAGGAGCTCCCTAAGTCCCCTGGAGGTTCCTTCCTGAGGAGTCCCAGCCTGGAGCTCTGTGGCAGAAGGCAGAGCTGAAGGCTGGGTGTGCTGGCAGCAGCACTGCTCTGTCACAGCCCTGGGAGCAGGTGGGCTCTGCTTCACTCCCTGTCCTGTGCTCACATCAGGTCACACAGCGTGAGTCCTGACCTCTGAGGGCTGCTTTAACTTGGGCTTGGCTTGCAGGTAGGGTTGACTTGAATGTCTGTAAAAGAAAGGTATTGATTGCTGTTGCTTTCAGTAAACAGAGATGGTATGGAAATTGCTTTGCATTTTATATGGTCGTAGAAATAAAAATACATAACAAAAGTGAAGAGGTCTGAGATTTTCAAGTATCTCTAAGAATGAGTATTGTCTGGTACTTAGAAAAACTTAGCTCTGAGTGGAGACGTGCTATTTTTTTTCATAAATGATAGATTTATAGGTGGTTTTTTGGGCCTTTTCTAAACTTATTTTAAAAGTCAAATGTGTCTTGTCTTCCTTGATACTAATCCTATGCAGCTACAGAAAAATGAATTGATTTTCTGTATTGATGTAGCTATTTCTGCCCAGGATGTAGAGGCAGGACATGTTTTTTTATTGATTTGGTCCTGAACTTCCCTGACTCTTGATGAGCACAAATGAAAGAACCACTCTGGAGTTAATTCTGAATCAACAAGGGCACAAGTACCACTGCCTTGGCCAAGCTCTTGTTTCTTCGCTGTGTGAATTATGCATTGGGTTACCATCACAGTAATTAGAACAGGATCTGGATATTAATGTATGACCTATAGTAAGAGGGTTGTTCCTTGAGTGCTTGATCTCTGTATAATGATACAAGAAGAGATTTACAATATAATTGCAGAGGAAGATTGACAGGGCTGAATCCTTTACAAGTCCTGGGAGTGCCTGTGTGCTCAGAGGATGCTGTGCCAGTTTCTGTCAGAAGAACAAATGAAAAGGGATTCAAGAGAAAGATGCATGAGGAACTATTAGCTGGTGTTTAGAGCTGTGCTGGGGCAGATTTGTGCAGTATTTTCCAGCACAATGATGGAAAGCAGCTGGGGCACTCAAGGGTTTTAAATTCTGGATATTTCACTTGTAAGCTGATTGGGAACTTGACCACTGTAGTACTGAGAGGTGGTTTGAAATTTATCTTCCAGGTGATATGGAGATACTAACAAAGATACAGGTCATTTACAGGACACTTAGCAGGACCAGGAATTTTTTCTGTAGAAAAATACAGAATTTCTTGAGGCTGGATTCTATTCTCTGCCACTATGGTCAAATGGTTTTGGTGCTGTTCTTCCTGCTATCTCACACAGTGGTGGTGTAACAGAGGAAGTTAGTGCTTCACAGATAACTTCTTTTTGTTTGAGTTGTTCTTGAGACACACAGGCACATGCTTAATATAGAAGATTAACTTTTTCTTGAAGTGTTCATGACAGAACAAAGTAACAGTATGTCTTTAAGAAAGAATAAAATCTTACATAAGATGCTGCATCACTCTCCAAAATTGGGTTTTTCCAGTAGTGTGGTTTCTCTCCCTCTTTATGCTAGTAGATAAGATGAACTTATTATTTCAATTTTGTCATAAACTGGATTTGCTCTCTGGTTTTAAGCACAGCTAAATCACATTGTCAGCACACTGCTTTGTACTATCATTCTTAAAGAAAAAATCTCGATACTTTTGCTGTATCCAGCCAAAGGCAGAGATAAGGCTGAGCCATTTCTTGTGTGTAAGTAATTTGAAAATCAGCAGAGAATATTTCTTTCATAGGAATCAATAAAGTATGAATATAAAATTGTCAGATGATAGCAACTGTGTGATGCAGAGATTAGTGACTTGTCCTTTTATTATCAGAGACTGTGCTCAAGCTTAGATACAACAAATCAGAAATAATAGAATGCTGCATGGGCTTTAGTGGTATTGAACAACAAGAGCTAATGTGTATAATACCCCAGTCCAGCTGGGAAATATTGAGCACCACTCTAATCTCTTCTTCTCTGCACAGATCAGCTGTTGATTCTCAATCTAGTACTTGGCTGTTGATCATTCTTTATTGTCGACGTGCTACTTCTCCACAACAAAAAAAAACAAAAAACAAAAAAAAAACCAAAAAAACAACAACCAAACCATCCTAACCGTAGTGAATTTGTATTTGTACATGCAGATGAGGTAGCAGTCCTTCCCTCAGGTGCAATTCCAGGCAGGCTCTCAGCAGAGCATCAGTGAGGAAGCCAACAGGGCTGAGCAGGTGAGTATGGCTAATTCCAGTTTATTAGAAGGGAGCCCAACCAACACCTTTTCTCCTGAATCTTTGGCAGTGGTGGTTCCTATGGAAACCTTCCTAGGAATGGCTTCCCTTATTAAGTAAATAAGCTGAAAGTTCTTGTTTGTTTTTCAAACAGTGTCTAATTTTCTTTGTGATAAGCAAACTGTGAATGGATTCAAGAGGCTATCTATCCAGCCTTTGCAAAATACGTTCCATAATTCAGTGTTAGTGCATTTCAGTGGGCCTGTTTGCATGCCTAGAAAGCACAGGGAGGAGGGCAGGGCATGGCCTTGATATTGTCACTCAGCTCAGTGCTCCAGTTTTAATTACACCTCTGAAAGATCTATGAATTACCTTGTGAAACATCAGTTAATACTTCAAATAATTAGCTTTGATAAATTGAGTGAGTTGGGCACTCCTAAGTAATTGCTTTGTTTCACCTGAGAGACTTTTGCATTTCAGCAGTGGGTGAGCAATTCCCCTGCATGCTTTCTACATGGTAACACTTTGGGAATGACTTCAATCAGGAGCAGCTCAGGAGGAGCACTTGCATTGCAAGGTTTGCTCAATAAACTGGGGGAAAGAAAAGGGCTGTGTTAACACAGGGGAGATTCCATGAGCACTGGCAGTATTTAAACAAGTAGGTGTTTAAGTAAACTGTGATTTATCAGTAGAAGTAGAACATGAAGGGTCTGTAGAGTCTGACAAACCCATTTGAGGTAGTTCCAGCTCAGTTCCACAGAACATTAGTGTCTCACCTGTCTTGTGTAGAGGCACGCCTTAAAGAGATGAGCCAAAAATTACATCAACTCTAAAAGGGGATCACCAGTTTCAATAATTAATGAAGACAGCAATGGGACTGTCTGCTTGTGGGAGGGGGGATATTTCTGTGTGCCAGCCAAGGATCATATTGCCAGGCCAGATGTGATGACAAGCACAGACATTTATAACCAAGCTACAGAATCAGACTGGTGGCTGGTGGCTTCAAGAAAAATACCTGTTCACTCAAGGTGCTGCATTTTATGCATAGGTTTGTCTGCTACCCTCTGCAATGTCTAACATAGGACAGTGTTTGTGAAGTTGCATGTATTTCAAAGCACTCTGAGATTTTAGTCTGAGCTGTTAAGGCAGTACCTGCCACCTTCCAAGTCTGAACAAAACATGCCAAGTCAGGATAAACACAATTAATATCTGCTGGAGACTTTTTCAAGCAATGTGATAGCTTCTGGTTCATTATTCTGAAGATTTGCATACAAAAGAAATAAGCAAGCAGTAAAACTGCAATAGTGCTGACACCAGCATTAAAGATGAATACTTAGTACAGCAAAGTCACAGAGAGCACATATTTGTGTTCCCCCTCATCTGAGCTGAAAGACATTTTTAAGTGAAAAATTCATTCAGAGACCTGAATTTTGACTGCACTTCCAGTGTCATGTACTGTGCAAGGTAGCACAGAAGATGCAATTTATGCTATAACCAACTAATTCTAAATCAGGTCATTGCGCCAAGTATAATTTACCATATTGAAAGAAAAAGCAAAAAATTCTCAAAAAGAGGTGACGTGGGTGACTTACATAGCTTTCTTTCCCTTTATTTGAATAATTTCTCAGAGATTTGCAAACCTGTTAAGAACTATTTTCATGTTCAAAAGCTCTGTCAACTGGAATAATAGAATTATCAAGTAAATTGTGCTTTTCCTGAGATTTATGTTTCTGTCATGCCAAATTAATCTGCCTTTTTTCTGCACCTGAAAGTTAAACATATGTTCTCTCATTTTGTTGTTGTGGTTTTGTTTTCTTGTGATTATTTAACCAAAGAAAATTACTTACAGTGATCTCTCAGCTCTGGAGGAAATAGCTCTTTTACCAGTTTCACAGTCTTACCTTAACTGCTATTTTAGTTTCTAAAAATTATTTCATTTTTCAGGTTAGCTAATATCTTTTACAGACTGAATTAAAAGTAGAATCTCGTAAGTTATTTCACATATTTCCATTACTTTGTGTAAACAGTGAGATTCTGATGGATTTCCAACCTGTTTTCCCCCGTGGGAAACACTTGAAGCACTGAGAAAAGGGAAGGATTGCACAGAAACTAGAGTCATGTGCTTCTCCACCCAATAAGGACTCTTTATAATTCCCCATATTGAGAGAAAATGGGTTTTCAATCCCTGTGACACCACTTTTCCCCTGCAAGTTTACTTTTGTAGTTGTTGGCACATCTAGCTGCTCCCAGGTGCCATTCATGGTTCAGTCAGAGCTGGTGCCCATGGTGTCACCCACCTGCCCTGCAGCTTCCTTCCCTCACAGAGAAAACTTTAGAAGCCTGGGAATGTTTTTGATCTTAGAAAAAGTAAAAAAAAAAAAAAAAAAAAAA
>WEIU01012878.1:864293-875179 GCA_013389925.1 Aegithalos caudatus | reverse complement strand
TTTTTTTTTTTTTTTTTAATGCCTAGATAAATGTAAAAATTCAAGGTTTCTTCTGTATGGGTAATCTATCTTGTATCTTCCTCTGCTTTTAAGATTTTGACAGGCTTGGTTTTTTTTTTCCTTTAGGTGCTTGCATTTTGTATAAACTATTTCAGGTAGCATAAACTTACGTAATATTTTAAATCCTTCCTTTGTAGTTAAAGATGATGGAATTCAAAAGTAAAGGGAAAAAAAAAAAAGCCTGCTTTTCTGTAGGTTTTGCTTTTTTATATATGTTGGCTGTCAAATTATCCAGGAATTGTTTAGACTGTAAGCCTAAGGTATTTCAGGGGAAATTGTTTATGTCCTCTTTATTAGTTGTAGTTTGTTGATTCTACCCATGAAGGGTCTTATTTAGAGAAACAAAAGAACTTGATAGCACCTGCTTCTGAGTAATTGCTCTCCATGCAGGCATGGCCCAATGCTTGTGACTACTAGCTAGGGATCAAAGTCTCCTGGTTTTATTGTTATCATGTACAAAAATCTTCATCTTGTAGACTGCTTGTGAGTATCTCATACAAAAGCATGAGTAAAGCAGCTAATTAGTAGGAATGTGGCATCTAATTTGAAAACAAACCACATATTTTTGAAAGAGTTCGTTTGTGAAATGAGAGGGATGAAGGCTTCAGCATCTTGGTGCTTAATTTGTTATGGAAAAAACATGGTAGAAAATAAGGGCAGAGGCTTCAAAGGAAATTATGGTCATTGTGTGTCCTTTTTTATTCATAAGTATTGATGCTTGAGAGGAAAATAAAGTTTGTGGCACTCCCTTCACTGGCAACATCCCTACCTCCCCCCACATTCAGTGGTTTGGGGTATCAGTGAAGAATGAATAAAA
The DNA here is from genome assembly GCA_013389925.1 of Aegithalos caudatus. NCBI lineage: Eukaryota > Metazoa > Chordata > Aves > Passeriformes > Aegithalidae > Aegithalos > Aegithalos caudatus. The sequence goes on along the minus strand of WEIU01012878.1, from coordinate 874,302 downwards.
CATACAACAGAGCCTGCAGTGGACGTCTGAATGGCCCTATTTATCATTAAACATAATTAAAAGTTGGAGTTAAACTGAAAGAACATAATGCATTCTGTCTAGAAGTTTGAATTTCACTGCTCATCCAAGTCAGCCAGACTTGAATAATTCTGTTGAATACTTCATGTCCTGCTTTTCTGGATTACTTGATAAGAAAGGCCAAAAGACTGGAGCAAGGCTTCTATCTAACATGCTAGAAGAGTTTGTTTGTTTGTTTGTTTGAAGGATTGTGGCAATAGAGTTACTATGTAGATGTACTACAAAAGCATCTTACCTGCACCTGGAGCTGCGGTCCATTTGGGATTGTCATTGTGAAGAGACACACTCTTGGTTGTCCTGTTGTGTTTGAAGAGATGTCTGACATGTGGCAGTGCTGTTTCATCACTTGCAGTTTTAAACAGCAGGAAAAAGGAAACATGAGAAAAGCATTTGGAAATAGCAATATTGTGAATGGTGGTACGAGGCAGTGTGACTGACAAATAGCTGTTCTGTCTCATAAAAACAGATGTGTGCAGCAAATGCTATCAGTATTCCATGAGGATCTGTGTACTTTGTTAAAAAATGCAGGAGATGACATGAAGCAATCAGCCTACTAAAGCTCAAGCTGTAAGACAGCAGAAATCAGGCAGCACCGTGCACTGGGGGTAGTGCTCCTGGGGATGGAGATCTCTAAAGGTGAGGATTAGATGTTAATGAAAGAAAGTATGAGTATTGGCTTTTTCCAACGTGCACCCTTTTATCAAAGGGCTTGTTTTTGTGTTGGATGTTTCCCTTCCCTCTGTCCAAACTTCCAGTAGTTTCCAGTTACTTCCCTCCCCACCTCAAAGTCTTTTTTTCCTGCTGTTCAGCTCCAGCTTTTTATTAAAATTATTTTTGTTATTCCCCTGAAACATTCGTTTTTTAAAAACATGAGAAACACAGCTAGTTTTTCATCCTTAATCTTTTTATCTGGAATGGAAGTTCTAAACAACACTATACATTCCCATTGCCATCTAACAGCTGATTCAGAACTGAGTTAATGCTTGTCCCAGAACCACAGAATTGTTAAGGTTGGAAAAGTCCTCCAAGATCACCGAGTCCAACCTTTGACAGGGACAACCAGGACTCACCTTTACACTTAAAGACAGAGCTGGGCTCTTTTCTGGGTTTCCAGTTCTATAAGCCAGCCTTTACAATCTCTTCCCTAGATTTTTAGCAGCTTTTAACAATAAGTCTGGACAGATCTGGAGGAACCTGTTTATTTTCAAATGAAACATTGGCTATTTGTATGACAGCTAGTAGAAAGATTTTTTTTTAAGAAAAATTTGAAGTTATAAAAATAGAAATCAGTAAAAGTATTTTATAGGAGTTGTGATGCTAGTCAAAGAAATCTATGGTGAATTTTCATGATGATAAATCTTTGCTTCAGTTTAAGGCTTTAAAATCTCTTAAATGAGCCTGGAGTCACAGAGCTGTTATTTTATGCCAGTGAATCTATCTGCTCTTCTTATTTTAGTCCCTAATGTTAACAAATATTTCTGTTTCATGAACTCAATGGAAAAAACATATATTCTGTTCCTGACAGGTTTAACACATTTGATAGTGACAGGTTACATTAGATTCATTCTGGATTTTAAAATTTACAATAAGTAATTCACCTCCTTTTTGGTAGATCTGGGGCTTTTCAGACAGTTTCAGAAAAATAATTAATTTCTTTAGTAATTTGTTGAAATACCTACATTTTTTGCAAATAATCACACTATTTCAATATAAAGTAATTTTAGGATTTTTGGGGAGGTTAAGACATCTGCACATGTCTGTAAAGCAAGAATTATTTCTACCAAAAAAATTTGGAAGAAGGAATTTTGGATAGCACACTTTTTGCCTATCTTGAAAAGTTCTGTTGGGAAGCAGTGCCACAGCTGTCCTCTCACAGACTGGTGTGAAGGCAATAGTTCAGGTCATGGATGTTTTTAATCTCTTTTTAGCAGCATAAACAGACTCAGCCTCGTTTTTGTTTTGTATTGATCACCTCACAAATAAGACTTCTTTTGGTAGCAGTTACCCCCTGGCAGGAGTCTCCCTCTGCATTTAAATTGTACCCCCTCCTTTTTGTGACCTACAACCATTCAAAGAGATAACATTCCCCCTTTCCTCAATTAAATCCTTCCTTTAGTTTTAGAACCTAACACATCTTGCTCTCTCCTGAGATCCTATTTACAAACAACTGCTGTGCTGAATACACTAAAGCTAAAGGAATTCAGGTTTTTCCTCACCATCATACATCATACATAAGACTCCATACAAGTCTGAGATGTGAAAGATCCAGAAAGATGCTGCAATTCTGTGTGTGTTTGTCCATTGTTCAGTCTCCCTGCTGGAATTGCCAAAGGGGCTGGGGCACCAGAGCAACTGCTGGAACTGGAAAGTAAGAAAATGTAATCTTGTGACATGTGTGAACCTATTCAGTTATTTTTAAAACAACTTTAAATATAGACAATATACTGCCCAGGGCAGAGATTAAATCTTTCTTTCTCAGCTTTAGGACTTCAAAATTTGGGGGTGGGAAGAGGTCTGTGTTTTGATTTGTTTCCCTCTCCCCACATTACTGCTTCATGTTATCCCCTGGTTTTCACTGAATGTTTGCATCCTCACACGTTATGGGCCAAAGAATCTAAAAAAAATTAAGTAATCTCTCTTACTGATTTTAGTGTTACCAAAATACTTTATTGTATCACAGGGATTATCTGGAAAGACCTAAATGTGGAACCATGCAGATGCCTGAGTCTCTCTTTCTTAAGTCTGGCTGGAATTCAGCTGACTACAGAATTGTGCAGAAAAAAACTGGCAATTTGGTTTTGTATACTTCTTAAATACTGAGAAACAGCCAAATGACAAATCTAATTCTGGATTGCTACCTTGTTTTAACTTGAATATCTTTTTTCAAGCTAGTTTTCTCTGTAAAAAAAAAGAATTGATTTTGGGAATGATGTTAACTACAGGAACAAAGCCAGTCATGTCAATGTAGAAGCTAAAAATTATTTTCAGTTTAGGGTATGTAAATGAGCTATTTGAGATGCATTATTTTTTAAGGCACATACTTAAATTCTTGTTTTGTTCTTTGAGACTGCTAAATGACAGGTGTTTTAATTGCAGAAATATTATGAGGTGGGTAGAGGATTTTTCAGGGACTGTGACAGAAGAATGGCAGGCAGTAAGTGAAGTCTTTTCCAAGTGATGGACATAGTCCAGAGTTATTGTTCCTTAGGACAGGTGATGCTCATTTTCATAACAAACATTTATCAAAGGCACTTTCCTTGCCCAGATGTAAAAAGAGCCCTGTCCTGACAGTCAGTGTAGCATGGCAGTCCAGCACAGCAATCCAGTTAGGAGGAGTGCTTCAGTTCATGCAAGAACAGCTGTGACAAGTGGCTTATATGCTAAATGCACTGCTCTGTGAGTGGCTGCAAACCCAACAGCTGGGTTACAGTGTTGATCTCTATTAGTTTCACAGATCCTATTTTCTTAAAGTGCTCATATGCTTGTTTGTCTTCTCGGTGCTGGCTACCAGCTTTTTACTGGATTAAACAATTTGACATGACTACCTTTGAAATTGTGAGCGATATAGAAGGAATTTGTTTGGGCCTTTTGTAGCACGGTTTTTATTCCAAGAAGGGCTTGATATTTGATATGTGTTCTGAACTGAACTTAATTCCCTGGAAATGGATTTTGGCTTGCTGCTGGGAGCTCTGTCTGGTTTACTTTTATCTTCCAATTTCTAGGAAGGCAGTCAGACATTGCAGTCATAAGGGCCATAAATATGGTATGTTAAGAGAGGGAGAGTTGACACACAGAATGAATCTCCAGTACCATAGCTTGGGGCTCTCTGCAAAATAAGCTGGATATTTTACAGAAGATAGTCTTTGTATATAGCAAAAGTGTGGTTCTACAGCCTTCACCACTGCTGATTTAGGCTTCTTAATAGCTAGGCTTTCATCTTAGCACCTAACAAGTGGGCTTGGCAATAACTATTAACTTTATCAGTGGTTTACTGAAAGAAAAATTAATTTCAGTGTTAGAAAGTTTCCTGGAAGTGGCTCTAGTCAGGGCTGTAGTTTTTTACAAGAGTTTTGGCCAGGTCCCACTGGGGAGCAGTGCAGGGGCTGTGTGACATGAGGCACACCTTGGTGAGCAGGCAGTGTGCAGCCTGTGCTGCAGGGCAGTGCAGCTCCTGGCTGCTGTCAGCACACACAGCTCATGCCAAGAGAACAGAACAGCACAGAAACATCGAATTAACCCTAGGAGTGTGAGTAATCTCATCCCTTTCCACTGAGGTGTTTAAGCGCGTGTTTATGGTTCGTGATTATGTCCAGATGAAAGCAGTAATATGATCTCTGATTAAAGTTAAACACATTTGCATGCTTTCTTGAAGAGGAATGAAATCACCAAATGCTTCAGTGCTGTGGGTCACCTCACACTACTGTATTTTCCAGAATTAGCTATCAGATTCTCAAAAAAATGTTGAACATTAATTTTAAAATGTTGCGTATATGTGATGTTAGATTACATTATTCTTAATTCTCTTACCTAGTTGTTTTGCTCTGGATTTTGATAAGAATATTTGTACTTTGCCTGTAGAAATCCAAAGTGTTGATGAGGAAAAATTGGGCTTGTTGACATCCAGATCCTAGACTCAGAACCCAATCCTGTAAGAGTATAACTAACTAAAACATTTCCCCCCAACTTGTTTCTCCCAGTAAGAGCTTTTTGAAAGTATGATTGGTGCTTGCTTTTCATTGGAAGAAAGGAAAAACACACTTTTTTTAATGGGGAAGAGGGAAGAACTCAGAAAAGGTACTGCTTAAAATCACTTTGGGCTTTGAGTTATAATTTTTTTATGTTTAGAAAACAAGGAATTTGTATGAAATTTTCTTGTATGAAATTTTCAACATATTTCATTAAGTATTTCAGCACTTTTTCTTCCCATGTCAGGCTTATTAGTAGCTTGTTAGCAATAATTTCTTTGCTCCTTTGAAGGTTTAAGTGAAATATGGCCAATCTCATACCTGATCTTCAAAAATGTATGCATTTGCTTTATTGAAATGTATTGCCTGTTATGTAATATTTATTACATGGAGCATTTTTTTATCCGTGTACAGTGAGGAAAGAAATAGAATGGTATGAGAGCTATAATTTTTGTTTGTTTTTGTTCTTGACATGTATCTAGTTTAATCTGTAAGACACAGGTTATAAACTATGGCGATTAAAGAGAGACCTAAACCCAAATTAGGAGTATCTGGAATCCCTGTAGGAATTTTCTTCAAAGCCTGGATCTTAACATCAACCCCACAATGGTATGATAATCTTGAGTTTTGCATTTTTACTTATGTTTCTTTACGAGCAGCTGTTCATGAATAGCTCTGCTCTCAATCCTAAAACAAAACTCTCTTTTTTTGACACTAAATGCAAAACAACTCTCCAAAGGGGTTTTTTTTGCATAGCTGAGATAGAACAAGGGACTCGAGCTCCCTAATTGAACACTGGGAATTCCCACTGGCCAAGCACCAACAGCATTGTCTGTTTTATTTTACCAGCTGCAAATCCTTCCCAGCCCTTCCCCTGGTGTAACTGGCTTCAGAGGCCATCCTCTGGCTTCTGCCTAGTCAGGGGAGAAGGTGGGAGTCAGGGAAGCAGAAACTGCAAATTTTGAAGGCATCTTATTGTCTTCATAAGAATTTTAAAAAATCAGGGGACAAAACAGTGTATCAGTATTTTTAATTCCTTATGCTGGGGTATGGCTAGGCAAAAATCCACAATGGCTTTGGGGGCTCTTTCCCCACAGGATGCCAGGTGCCTCTGCTGCCTTGGTGTGCTGGAGAAAACAGGCTGCGTTAAACAGGTTTGATGGAAGATGTGTTTTTATTGTACATCACTTTAGGATATTAATTCTTACTGAATCACATTCTGGTTTCTGGTTACATTTACTAAATGCCACTTCCATGTTGTAACAGTATTACAGACTTTCATTCTAATCTTACAGACTTTTATTCTAGATAAAACTGCTTACATATTATTTGAGATATTTATTTGCAGACAGATGATGGGAAAACAATATTAGATAAACTGAATTATGTTGCAAAGCTGTAGATTCTAAGTGTTTATAAATTGAGACAGTAGAAAGCAATTTAAAAACAAAATTCATACTTTTTACTGTGTTCAGTTTCCATAGTGTTGTCACTCTCAAAATGAAGTTTCATATTCCAACACTTATAATTTTATTTAGATTCTCTCTGAAATAAACTTACTTTTTGGGTTTCTTGTTTATTTTTGTGCAGATTTGGCCTTTCTTGTATCCTATGTCTTTGTGGGCCCGTGTAAACATGGTGTCATCTTGGGGTTGTTACATCTTTTAGTTCAGCATTTCTTGAACATGTTCAAAGAACAGGAGCCATTGGGCTCATTTGTCCCCCTGTATCTTGGAGGCACACAACCCTTCAGCCCACTTCTGGAGGGGGGAATTAGGCATTCTGAGATTGGGATTTGACAGCTGAGCTCCTCCAGCGCAGAGAGTGCAGAAGTTGCTGGAAACAGGTATTTACCTAAAAGAGGGAGCTGTCAGTAATGAGACAATCAGGAGTTCATCCAGCTCTCGGAGCCAGCTGCGCAACTCACCCACAGTCACTCTTTATTTGCACTTCTGGCCCCTGAAGACCTGGATGCTGCTTTCTTACCCCAGGAGCATCTGTGTTTCTGTCTAACCTGGGCACAGGCTGCTCCATGGAATTTAACCATGCACTACTGTACAAAGCTGATCTCAGTGTGATCGAGAGGGAAATCAGATAATCTGGCAGATTACAGAACAAGGGATCTGGGATGTGGAGTTCTTGTCACCTTGGTTAGTCATGAGATTTATTCTGTGATGTCTTTCTTGTCTGTAGAGAAGTGTGTCAGACATCCTATTCAGCAGAAAAGTGGTTGGTATGAAATTACTCCATGAGTGCTCAGAGCAGGCGGAGCCCATGCTGGATCAGCATTTTTATCCTGTATGACTGTATTGATTTTGATCCAGCACTGTCAAATTTAAAGCCAGATTTACTGTACTGTCAAGCCACAAACTTCAAAATCTATCTTTAATTGAAGTGTAATGTGATATATGAAGAAGCAAAGTCATTAATTAACATTGTCTTACGTTTCACCTATGAATGGAAAAATGCTGAAATAGAGGATGCAAGGGCTTGGACTTCATTTATTTGCATCCATTTTAGCTCAATCTCCCCCATATCCACTACAGGAAACTTCTGCCAGGATTCTCTCTATGATTTGTTTAAAACTGTAGATCCTGCTGCAAGAGCATGTAACCAGTAAAGCCAGACACCATTATTTAATTTAAGAAAGGATTTCCTTAAATCAAATTGTATTAAATTAAATCAAGATAAAGTTACAGAAGAGGAAGATGGGGCTGAGGAAGAGCAAGGGCTGGAAGGTAACCTTGAGAAACAGGTTTTGATATCAAGAAGATAGCATGAAAGAAATAAAGAGAAGCGATGAAGAAGAAAATCTAAGCCTTATAACCCCAGCTTGTCTTTCTTTTTTCTGTCTGCCTGTTTAATGATTAACATAAATTTAAAATGGTATTTCTGGGGAAATGAAAATAAAAAGTTCCTGTTGTGTCCTATGTGTTCCCATTCCTACTTATGTTTTGTGTTTTACTATTAATCTTCTAATGCTATAATTGGTAGGAATCTAATTACATTGCATGAAGCTGTGTCTTTTTGAAGGAGTAATTTACATTTAAACTCTTTTGGAGTGTATGTGTTTTGTCTTTGATGTCCTTGATTAGTAATTGCAGCTCTTGTTATCAAATGTTATACTTAAAGCAAAGCAGTTCCATATTTCTCTACTTACATATTCTTACTTTTCTTTTTCTTCTTGGCAAGTCTTCTATGTGGTAAAACATTCTACAACTTGTCCTATTAAGGTAACCTAAAGTATTTTTTTTTAAATACTCTCCTGTTTCAGAAAGTTGAATAAAATAAGTTCAGATGTACATGTCCATTACAGAACCCTTTGACTTTGGATGGGGGAAAAATCTGTGATTTAAAATGTTCTTGTGGGTGTGCAGATGCTCTCCCTTCTTGTGCTGTTAGAATAGTGAGTTCATTGGCTGTGTAACTTTATGTACACAGCTGTCTACAGTGTATTCACATGGATATTGCAGGAGTGCAGTTCTTATTTCTCTTTCTTACTGGGGGATAGAGTGGTGTCTGGAAGCACAAAAGCTTTGAAAACTTTGCTTGTTACAACCGTGGAGTTTGTTTGCTTAACACATCCTAAACTTCACTGCATCTCTCTGCTTTAGTGCCTTCTTTTAAACTGCTATTTCATTACCAAAATACTTACCTGCATAAGCTTTTATTCCCAAATTATATTTCTGTTTCTACAGATCATATATCTGTGCCTGTCACATCTCAGTGTTGCCAGATTGTAGGAATATACTATATACTATAGTTAGTATATGAAGCAAATGTACTTTACATCTATTGTTTTGTTAAATAGTCCATATTTTTATAAAGAAACACATAACTTGTTTAATATTCTCACCTTCTGAGGTGGATGGGTTTTCTGTCATGTGTTCTGAAAAAGTGTGGAAAATAATAGTATTAATAATGCTGAAATGTGGCATTAGTCATCAGTGCTCACCTGACATTTCCCTACTTTTATCAGGAGCTCCACGTAAACACCAAATGCTGAAGGCAAAGCTGTGTTTGCTGATTCTTTCAGGGATGACAAAAAAAATCCTGCCTGAACTTTTGCAAAACAGCAATTTCACAATTTGATTTCTTGGACAAAAACCACACTCATTTAATATACTGCTGAATTTTCAGCAGTACTTGGACTTGGTGCTTCCAGATTATTTTAGATTTTTAATTGCCCTGAAAGCATTAATTTACTGAGGCAACATGGGAAGTACAGAGCAAAGAGTTATTTAGTTTACAAATGGTAACATCTAGTTTAAATGCAGGAATGCTTAATGGGTTTAAAATACATAAAGACTAATTTTCCTGCCAGATTTTGTAATGAGTCATGTTACTAATGTTTAGTTGTGCCACTTGCAACATTAACTGTTATGCACATGATAAACATGAGTCAGCCATATAACTTGGAATGAAATCAGCCCAGTTGTAAACTGCTGTGCCAGAATTAATCAACTATTATGAAAAGACCAAATATTAGAACACTTCTGCTGAATAAATTCATTCTAATACTTGTATGAATATAAAAATTTGGAAATATGAAAATTAATTTCAAACTTTTAATAATTTTTGAAGATTGAATAATTTCTACAGCCAAGATTTTAATGTGCATTTCTAAAGTTTAATTTTCTAGAGCTCTGGCAGAACTCAATTTAACATGAATACATAAAAAATCCCAACTGGTGATGACAGTTTGATTATATGTTAATGTCTTTGCTCATTGTTTTCTTTACTTCATTCTTCCACCTCTGTTGAGCACTTTTAGGGTATAACATATTTGCTCATCTTTGATCCATGTAACATTTTTGATGGGCAGCACACAAATTAATTATTAATTAGTCATTAATTGTTGGATTTTATTTATCATTGAGGTAAAGAGCAGTTGAATAAACTTTAAATCCTTTACTTCATCAAACTCATTGGCAGAATTTCACATTAGAAACTTACAAGTTTACAGAGCCTAGCAGACTCTATTTATGAGGACAGGATTTTGAAAGTCCTCATATCTTTATTTTTTATGCCCTTTTTTTGTCTCTGTGTCACATAGAAGAGTGATGTGATCTGGTGATTTGAAGCAGAAAGGAAGCAAATTCTCATACAGACTGATCAAGGATGTCCCTTACTGGAACTTTAAAAAGCATCTCATCCTATTTTGGAAGGGATTGAAGGGTGTAAGAGCATTAAAGTCCCCACATACTGTACTCTGTAAAGAACATGATATGCAGTGAGAAAAAAAA
>WEIU01012878.1:840898-857572 GCA_013389925.1 Aegithalos caudatus | reverse complement strand
ATGTATAGCTTTTCTTCACAGGGCTATATTTTACTTCTTAACAGAAAAAAAATGTGCTTTTAAGAAATATGGATACCAGGATCCTTGATTTCATTTCATAGCACTGTCCTCATTTTGAATATCACAGCTATTTATTACCTTTAACATTTTTCCACAAATAACTCATTTTTAAAGACCAGTTCTATATTTAAAACACTTAAATAGAAATACAGCAGTGTTTTACATGTAAGCAGTACAAACAATTTGTTAGTAAATGCAAATGAAACCTGAAATATTGGCTTCTTCAGCTGTGAAATGGGTTTGCATGCCAAGGTTTTGGTAGTGGGAGGACTTTAGAGGTGGCATTCCCCTGCGTTGCTTAGGGGAGGAGGTAGAGGATCAGGAATGAAGTCAACCCTGGGAAGAAGAGGGATGAGGTAGAGGTGCTTTTCAGCTTTGGTTTTAATCCTTGTAATCCTACTCTGATTTCATTGGTTACAAATTAAACCCACCCAAGCTTCCAGTCCTAGTTAACAAAAGCACAGCATTACAGTCATGTCCTTGACAAACCTGACTTTTTCCAACAGATTCTTTCATTCAGTGTGCATAGAAAGGGAACACCTTAATCATTTCTAGCTATGAATTTTCAATAGCTTTTTAGCTAACTGGGAGAGAGAGGGGGAGAAGACAAGTTAATGAAGCAAGGTTGTGAATGAAGTGTGGAAGGAAGGTCTGGTATAAATTCTGACTGCCTCATACTATAGAGTGTAGACTGAAATTGAACACAAAAGGATTAAGTCTCTCTGGGCAATGTCTCATTTGTAGTTTGCTTTCCATAGGAGACTTTAGCAGCCAAGGAAGCTGAGACTGTTATTTACTGTGTGGCATGGAAGTGCTGGTATTTTTAGGCAAAATCCCAATAAAGTATTTTTCCACCTAAAACGTATGGCTTATGTCTCAGGCTTCTGCTGTAGCTGCTTCCATGCTTTATCCATTGCCCATTTTTACACATCCTTTTGTGGTGCGGGGCTTCTGCTAAAGGAATGAACTACTGACAACAAAACTTTAATGAGACAGACATAAATTTTTAGGCTGCCATGCAGAGAAAGTAGCCAGTATAAATTCTCTGTAGTTACTTGCTTTTTTCTTTGCTGTACTGCTTCTGTTACCTTGTTCTCTGCTGTGGATGATGGCTCTCACCTCTTTCCAGTGTAATGGCTGAGTAGGTGTAGAATGTGCAGCAGTGGCAGATCCAAAGAGCATTTTCTGTAAAGCAGTGTAATAAAATATTTACAAGGTTTGATGTAATGAGCTAGGCAATTATGTGTGAATTGTACTGTCTTCAGTTGGTTAGAATAGGCACCCTGCATACATTTACAGAATCTCCTTCAGCACAGTTTCCAAACCGTGTTTTATGGAGCAAGAATATCGTTACTTTCTCTGTGAGGTTTCATTCCATCACATCACAATGAAACGCAGAAATATTTACAGTTGAACTTTGGAAAAAAGGAGGTTAAGAATTCTATTAAGACATATAAATGTGCCTGTATAAGGATGTGTGCATTTTGAACCTGCCAGAGATGCAAGAACAGGCTTTTCATATTGGAAGTTTTGGGCAATTTCATGTTATTCAGGTATCTTTCACCTTTCTTTCAGTGCTTTTGGTGTGAAACTGCAGGAACCTCTCACCTTCCCTGCTTAGCTGACCATGTTCTGGAAAGTCTGTTATTTAAAGCCTTTTCTTTTTTTCAAGCTTCAGTGCTTGTATTATAAATCTGTGCAAGTACCAGCAAGTGCAGTGTTTATTGTCCAATGAACTGGCCAGTTGTCTAAAGTTGAGATAAGGATTTCTCCACAGATAGGACAAACCTGATTCTATTCTAGCAAATTACTCCATTTATTAGGCAAAGGGAAGCAAATCTGGACCAACAGATGAAAATCTGCTTCATTTTTTGTATGCAAAAAGGAGAGAGAATTTGGTTCCATCCTGTATGTCCTGGGAGAGTGGTCTAACAGTGCAAAAAGCAATTAACTTGTCCTGCTACAAATTTTTTTTTGGCTATGCAATAATACTACTTCCATTTATTTAGAACTATTTTTTTGAACTAAGGAAAGGAAGGACCATAAATGTTAGATGTGAGACTGCTGGTTCTGATATGGCGTTCTAGTGTAAAATTGTCCAAATACTTTAGTGTCCAAACTGCTCACTTCCAAAAGAAAATGGATTCATCTTTCATGACTCTGTCTGTATTGCTTTTAGTCTAACAGTGGAATCTTCTCAATGCAAACAGTAAAACGCTTTGATCTTCCTGCTAGCCACTTGGTGTGGTTTTCTGAAATTACCATCAGCTGCCTTGTTTGAAGAAGTTATTGGAGCCACTGAATTTTTTGTGCAGAGGAATTTTGCCTGTATGACCAGTCAGCATTCTCTCTCTGACAGTTTGGGATTGTGTAGAAGGATGCATATGCAACTATGTTTTTTAAGAATATCATATCTAGCCTTATTTAGAAAGGAAAAAGGTAAAGGCCTATCTACAACTCCTATCAATCTAGTAACCTGAGATATGCTGTCCTATTTTTTACTGTTCTAGAAGGATCAATTGATGTGCAATTAGTATTAATCTTAACTGGACATCTTAACTGGAGTTTGATCCCTTTGATTGTTAGACTTACCTCTGCACATTGATGTCTTTCTCTTCTGTGGCCTCACTTAATGGGAGTGAAGCTGTGAAGCAGTAGTCTTTGGGGATGTGTGTTAGGGAAGTACTGGCCTTAATTTATGCTCTTCATATGCTTATTTGTAGTGCAGTGTGATTAGCTCAAAACTTGAGTGTCTTTGATTTGCAATGTGTGCATTTACAATTAAAAAGTGGGGAGTGGGGGCAGATGACAGGCTGCTGTTGCACAGTCATTTACCTGAAAAAAAAGAAGGTAAATTTGTCTGTGGAACCATAGAAATTGGATCTACTGACATACCCTGCTGGCCAATTTGAAATTCCCAGTATGCTTAAAGAAGTGGTGAATGCTCCAAAAATAATGAGAAGAGTTTATAGAAATTTACTCCAGCTTTGATCCATGCTCTGGAAGAACTGTGCACACCTTCAAGAAAATGTATTCATTTCTTTTGAAGTCTCATTGATTTTTAAATGAGAACCTGGAAAGTGGTGGAGAAGCAAAACTTACTCTTCATAAAAGCAAGGAACGACTAAATAGCATTACTAACTTTAGACAATGAGGAGGTACAGGCTGAAGGGAATTTGAGTCTTACTGCCTGTGTTTTTTTTTGCCTCACACAGTCTTATGTCTGTAGCGTATGCAAAGCATTAGCAGAGATAAGCAGGTTCTTAAACCCCAAAGAGGGGCAAGAAATTTTAAGTGTACTGACAAGATTTGAAAAATACTCGAGTGATTTATGAACCCTGCTGATTCCTAAGGCCTTTTGTAGTAAAGCAGAAAATAAGCAATAGCCTTTAGGGCATCATTAACTTTGACTTGTTTTCATATATACTACAACAGATAAACTGATTTTTTTTTTTCCTTTTACAGTAGGAGCCATGGTGTACCTATTTCTCCCTAAACTCAATAGAAATGTGAATATAATTAACTTTTTAAAAAAGTTATATTGTACTGCAGTGGAGAATCCATTATGTGCTGTGAATTTCTGAGTCTAATGGAAGCCCTTCAGTATTTTCTTTTACTTTGCTTTAAAATCATTACAGAGTTTCTTTGTACAAGCAATATTTAAAAAGCCATCAAATTCAGGTTTGTCACTCTATAGGTTGGCACAAAGCATCCATGAAAACCAAGGTTGTTTATCATATTGGCATAGGGTAGATATTACTACTTTAAATGCTGTCTTAAGAAGTGTATGTGAAAGCAGTGACACCTGCTTTTGGCCATTGGCAAAAAGTGTTGTGGTTTTTCTGCCACTGGTGTGGTTGCAGGAGGGAACAAGCAGTGTAGTCAGTCACTGGATTGCAGACCAGTCACCAAGCAGGTTCATTCATTGTCTTGTCTCTACTCCATTGAGTGAAACTTACCTGAGGTTTCACTCCTTTTGGTCATTATTTTTTTCTACATAATAAATTATAACCTTTCATTCAGATAGTGTCAGAAAGAAATCAAGTAGACACAACAGTACCAGAGGACTGATACATGTTGCATGAATTGAGCTGTAAAAGTGATGATAAAAAGTTTGTAATGATTAATATTGATATCACCATACATCATTTGTAATAGTTGTGTCATTGAAAGCATTAATTGAATTGAATTACAACCTGGGAGTGCTTGTGACATTTGCTTATTTGTCAGTCTGCTTCTAGTAGGCAGGGTGTGTTTTGCTAGATATGCTGCACAAAGCTTTTTCACATCCTTGTGCACAGCTGCACTGTGGGCCTATCTCAGGTTTGATGTGTTCCAAGTACTTTCTTCTGCTCCAGTACAGAAGGGCAGCAAATCTACCAGCTCTCCCAATGTCCAAAGCCAGGAGACATCCACTCCATTCAGCTCTAAACACACCTGTCCTGACTTGAGTGGGTTCAAGACTTTTCCTTGGGCTGAATGTGTTTTTAAGAATGCACTGACATCACAGCTGAAAGTGGTGTTCTCATACAATTAACAGTGCTATTAATAGCTGTGACTTCAGACAAGCACAGACAAACTCAGTGGTTTCTCATCAATATGTTCTGAGATAATTTTTGTCAGTATCAAATTTTTCCTTGTACACTACTATAATGTTGTCCCTGTTTTTTACAGATTTCTTTCCTATTTGCTAAATGCCACCAAATGTTACTTTGTTTCAAGTCTTGCAATTCCCTACTGTGATCAACTTCCTCATAATTTTTGATCTGCATTTATGAGAGAAGGTACATGAAATTAATTCCATCATTTTTTTCCTATTAGACTATGCCACCTTAGAGCCCATAAAGCTCTTTTCTTGGGCAGAGAGTGAAGCCAAGCTCTCTGAAATGATCTCAGAAGATAAAATTGAATGCTTTTTTGAGCTAATCTCTTTGAAGTTTGACTTGGAGAATAATACATTATACTGTGGGGTTGTGGAGGTTTGTTTGTTTGGTGGGGGAATCTGTTTTGTGTTTTTGAGATGCAGTGGCTAATGAGATCCTGAGGTCTGTCTGTGCTGCTGACAAGTGTGAGTGTAAACATAACCTGGCTCAGGTTTCAAGTACAGTCTGGCAAGGCAGTTTCAGGCTCTCTGTTGGGGCAAATTTCCCACTCAAATCAGAATTGGAGATAATGCAAAAGTGACCTGGGCGAGATATTGCCACCCTTTCTGTGTTCTGCTGAAACTTAGAATTTGGAGTTAATGCTTTTTTGGCTGCAATTTTTGTTTTGCCTGACAAATCAGGTGACTTGGAACCACAGCATATTATCCTCAAGGAGTTTTAATCAAATAAGAGAAAAATTTGCCAATATGAATTAAGAGAATGCTTGCAAAGAATAAAAATGTCTGACTGGGAGAAAACTAAGAAAGCATATTTAAAAAATCTCCAAGTTTGTGTGTCTGAAAGTTTTAGGGGAAGGACAGGGTTATTTGTAGGCATGGCAAACTGAATGTGTCCCAATGCTTCAGCTGTAAGGATTTGTTTCCATGAGGATGTAGGTGCACCATGGAAGGATTCTGTTTCCAAGGGGTTTTATCTACTCTTTCAAAACCCATGCATTTATTAGCATACTTTGTTAGAACAAATAAGCAAACATTACTTTAGCAGTGAGCAGAACCTGCCATGCAAAATAAGTATGACTACTTCCCTGCTGGAAAGATAATTCTCCAATTAGCCTCCAACCATTCAGTGATTGAAAATTTGTGGATGCAAATAATTTTCAGATTATTTAAGTCACTTAAAAATAAAATAAAGGATTCCTGTGGAGCTGGTAGAACTCATTTGTAGCTGGGGTGTTTCTAACTCAAGATCACATCTGGCAGGAGGAAAATGTATTCATTCTCCTTATTATCTTACAGTATGTGCCAGGCTGATGGAAAAAAAACCACGTACAGAGGTAATTCTTTCCAGTATTGAAATGTGCTTTTTTTTGAAGAAGAAGAAGAGTGATAGGGAGAGGCAGGGATCAGGGAAATAATTTATACAAGGGCTCTTACATTTTCCATTCCTCTTTTCCTCAAAGCCCCTACAGGTGATGGCAGTGTCTGTCATTCGGGTCTCTCTTGTGCAGTGACCATGCCTTTTACATCAGGAATTGGTCTCCTTTGTCTCCCTCTCATGGAGAAGCCATCTGACATACCCCACAGCCTGCACAAGCAGTGGAAGCTTCTTCACTTCTGTAACTTCAAAGCTTGGGATGAGTTTTTGCAAAGTCTCCTCTGGCCCTATTTGAGTTACTGTTTAAGGGTATATGGAACAATGAACCTTTCTTCCTGTCACTTAGTGTCTGCTTTACAACACAAAGTGTTGAGGTGCTTGGCAGCCTAGGCTTTAAGTGGCTGCTAAATCCAATGCAGCTTGAATTTCAGTTGTCATCAACAAACCCAAGTCCAGTTGGACTTGCCAATGGGGTCACTGCTTTGGCAGTCCCATTTCAGATTGGAACTAGCTTGTGTGTCAGTCCTGGGCACAGGGTCACAGCCTGCCAAAACCCTGATTGCCTGAGGTAAGAAGAGCCCCAGGAAGATTGCTGATGTAGGATGTTGTCTCCTGGCTGTGGATTGCCCCGTGCTAGGTTAGATGGGGCACTGCATTGCATGGCTGAGGAAGAAGGTTAAAGCAAAGAGAGTGCTCAATTTCATTGTGTCCCCATCTGCTAAGGTCTATGACACTGGGATGGAGTTTTCAGCTAGAGCTGCTTGTTTGCCTGAGGAGGGGGTGTGTGCAGAGAAAAACCACCTCAGTTACAGGAGTGCAGCAGCAGAGCTCACAACAGGATGTGTCTGAAAGTGAGATCCTGTTAATGCCTTTGGCACCCTGACTCCAGGTCCAAAGGGAAATGTGGCCATGGTCATCCCAGAAGATCTGTCTGTGGGCACAGGCACTTCTGCATTCATGTGCACTGGATTTCCTTGGGTTTTTTCCTAGCATAACACCCTATTGGACCTGTGGCTCCAGCCACCTCCAAAAGGGGCTTTAATGCTTGATAAAGTTTAAACCTGAAATTATATACAATTTAGTTAGGAAGAACATTCCAGCCAATCCCTATGCATTCCTCTTCAGTGTCCATGTCATCCCTCACTTGCATGTTAAGACTTAATGAGTTTTCCTTGTATTTTTGTGGTGAAGGATGCCTACAGCTTTGGTAATAACTTCTTCATGCTCAGTTTGAAGGCTTTTAACATAGATACTCAATTTTCAAAATACACCATGATCATTGTCTCTCTGCTGTTATTATCAAGCAAAAGTGGTTATGCCTATCCTAAAAGTTGGCAAAGACAGGTGTTGCTCAATATAAGAATTATGAGTGGTGTTACTGTAAGAAGGCTTCTCACCAAATACATCTTTTCTGATTAAAAAATTTCCCCCTACTCTATTGCTTGTAGATTCCTAATTGCTTTTATATAATAAAGCATTAAAATAAATTTGATGTAGTAAAACCAGATATAGCCTTATTAAATTAGGAGACTTGAACATTCATTGTATTTAAATTGCTTTTATGATCCTAAAACAACCGTGTATGTGATTGAGAGATGGATGTTTGCAATATTAGATAATGGCAATATTAGATCAAAGCTGTTTGTGTCTTTCAATTACCCTGTGCAGTATTGCTGTATTTTCAATTACCTTATAGTACATTAGTAGAGCTGGGTGTGCTGCCTCCTCAGTGCACCACCTGCTCCTCTAGTTTTGTGTCACCTGCAATGCAAGAGAGCTCAGTTGCTCAGAAGGAGTAGAACTGACATTGTTTAACTGAGGAAGAATCAATTTCCAGTTGCCTTGTAGTTTTTTGGGACAGGCAGCTTGTAAAACCATCAATCCTGTTTCCTGGCAGGTTCAGATACAGTTATTTGCTCCTACTTAGTTATGAAGAAGTATACAGAACTCTTCCTCATAGTATCACATTCTGATTTTGCTTCTTTGATTTCCTGGATCTTGTTTATCTTCTCGAGTGAGAGAAGGAACAAGCCCAGCTTGGATTTCTTGCACAACAAGGAATATTTTTCTGGTGCAGAGTTAATACCTTAAAATTGGTTCATTGTGTTGTGCTTTAGTAAAGGGTTTTTGTTTCTCTATGTGCTGTCCTCAGATAATAGAGTGAAAAGTCTCCATTTTCTTCAGCTCTTTTTTTTTTTAAGCTTTCTGCCAGAAATGTCAATATGTTCTAGCTTTCATTCACTATAATGAATGATATAATAAATATGGCTGCAAGCAAAGCAATCCATTTTCATCCAGACCACCTTTCTTTTAATCTTACCACAATGTGTAGCCTAAAGACTATAGCTAGATGAAAGTTTCATGTTACATGCTTCATAAAAGCAGCATAAGTACTTTAAGTCTCTAAATTCTGTAGTAAATATGAGGCAAAGGGTTTTCTCTGGTCTTTTGTATGTTCTCTGTGAGAAACCTCTAAGCTGCTTCCAGGTAATGTTTGACTTCTTTTTAGATATGCTTGTTCTGAGTCTGTTTTGAAATCTATTAAGAGCCAGAGGAAATTTTCAGGGGTGATTTGCTCCTTGCACCGTCCCCATGAGAACTCATTTCAGCAGTGATTTTGTTTTATTCAGTGATACTCAAACATAACCTTTATTTACAGAATTATAAAATTCCTAATCTATAAAGCTTCAAATATTTGTACAAAGGTGCCTTCAGGACCAAGTGACCTCTCCATTCTGTCTTGCAATGGGAGTAGTTTCTACCCTTGATGTCATTGAACAAGTGAGGATTCCAGTATCAAGTTCCACTGAAGAGAGCTTGTACTTTTAAAAAGCTTTGTTTTCATGCTTTTTTGTCCCTTAAGGTGTGTTGGTTGTGGGGTCATTACTCAAGATATATCACCTAAACATTTTTCTGTGGTCACTGTATGATACATAGATCAAGGCACTCTTCAGTTTGTTGTGTTTAGATATAATGATGAAGGGTTGCAAATTATGAATCTTGGAATGTATGAAATAAGTCACAAGGAAAAGTATTTCCCAGGAGATTTTCACCTAAAATAGAAATATGCCTGGTGAAGTTCAGTAACTTAGTCCATCTTTGGAATCAGTGGCTACAAGCATTAGAACAATAATGCTAAAATTCTATTTGCACATATTTGTGAAATAGAGCAAAAAAGATTAGAATTGAAATGAAGGATGTATCTCTAATGTATATGCTGAACAAAAATTTTTTAGAAAATCAAGCAGAAAATAGTTAGGTTTGAGTTTAGGCTCTTACTAGAGCTGGTTAAAAATAAACCAATCCATTTGGCATGATCTATGAATCCCTTGCTTCTTCTGTGATTCAGCAAAATTTCACACTGTAAATACAGTAAGAAACCCTGTTGACATTATGCCTTTCTGCTAACACAAGTGGTTTGGTGTCTGTACATGTGTGCCCCCACAGGTGCACACACAAATCTCTGTTTGCCTGTCAGGGCAGAAATTCAGAAATCCCAAGCCCAGCTCTGGGTGTGTTCCCTCACCCTTCCTGTGAGGACACTTGGAGCACTTCAGGGATGTCAGGTTTAATGCTGAGGTGCCTCATCACCCTTTGTCATTTTGGGGAGATTCAGCCATGTCAGTGCAGCTTCCAAAAGTTCCCCTGGGAGCAGTTTATGTTAAAGTCATTGAGTCTGGGAATAAAAGGCTCAGCAAAGCTGACAGGGTAGTTGGCTCACAAAAGCCCTGATCTGAAATGTGGTACAAGCTGCTGCTGCTGGTCTGAAAGGGGGAAATGAACCTGTTGTAACAGCTATGGCTGGATTGCCAGTGCTTTAAAAACATATTGTGTGAATGTGCACATTTTATTTCACAAGAATCATGTGACTCCTAACTTGTTAGACTCTCTCTTGGAAAGTAATTAGAAATTTTTATTTTTCTATACGTTAGCTTAGAAGACTTTTATTATTATTATGCGTAATGTTATAAAATATTAATTGGTGTTGCCATTTCTATGTAGGCTTTCAAAGAGACAAATGTTAACAAAAATGCATTTTACTATAGAAATACTTGCTGTAAATCATATGTGATATAGAGTATAATACAGTTTTAGGGGATCATGGATCATCTGTATCCCAGTTAATGCATTCTTAAGAGATTCTTCGTGCTTATTATATTATAAATTTCACACTAGTGTGGTTTGGGTTATTTTTTTTTTTTTTATTTTGCTCAGATGAGGGTATGCAGCAAAGGCAAGTTAACGTCCTCTGAAATGTATCAGGATTGGTATTGAAAGTAATCCAGATCACATAGTAGATGCTGAAGGTAATCTAGAAGGTGTTTTGAGTATCATCATGTTTCTCTTGAGAGAATTCAGTAATGTAGAAGGTTTACAGATCTTTAACATGTCCTAAACGTGTCACATAATTTTTAGAATTTAATTCTGGGGAGGTGTCTGCCAGGAAATTATTAGTAGGTGTGGAATGATTTGTAGATACAGTTTTGAACTTTTCAGCATTTTCTGTGACTTATTTTTACACCATATTCAATGAGAGTTCCATGTAGAAGCTCCATAGAGAACTTGTAATTCTATCAGTAACAGTGGCACTGTACATTTCATATTGCTTGACAAAGTGAATAGCTACTTCAGAGATCTATATTTTATTTTTTTACCATAAATTCAGGGTCTAGGAAATTCAATGAGACTCTATAGAAAGAAAAGGGTTAGAAAGGTTTGTGATAAACATTCAAGATGAAACAATGTAGCTAAAAGATGATGTAACAGGGAGGTTACATGTGGCACTAGTGTAACTTTCTAGTCTTCTGAATTTATCTTGTTGGCCATTTGTGGTGTTGCCTACACTGACTAAATAGGCACAAATAAGCTCAACCAGATTTTCTATGAATTTTGGGGTTTTTTGTGGGCCTTTTTTGCATGTATGGAAGCTTTTTTTGAAGGAAAAAACAAAATAAGGTGTAGGAGATGGATAGGGGAGAGATGTGTTCTCATCAACCAGTAGAATCACAAAACACACTAAAAACTTATCCTTTGACAAGATTTGTTCCTCAATTTTCCAAAAAAAGAGAAGTTGGAAGAGAAGAGTATCCAGTCACATGAGCCAAATGCAATCATTTTAACCCACTAGGTTTGTCTGAAACTATTATGAACTGTCTCATTCTTATGCTTCCTTTAAGGATGTTCAAGTGAATTGTTTTGGCCTTTGAGAGAAAATTAGTTTTGGTTTTGACTGTAAATCATAAGATCTTCACCTCCTCATGATTAATGAGATAAGCTGCTTGAATGACTGCTTAATTTAGTGATCTGAGATGTAGAGAACTGCTTTGAGAGTATTGGTAAGTAAATTTGTTCACAGTATGAGAGGTATTTAAAATAACAGCAGTAGCTTGAGAAGGACTGCTCTCCACTTAAATGATGTAACATTGCTAATGAAAGTCATTGGAGAAACTAGAGCTGTACTCTGTCACTCTGCTTAATTTAGAGCAGCCAGTTATAACTCAGGTTGATTGCCATTAAAAGCCAATTTTGCCATTGCAGTCCATGTTGATGATCGTACCTTATTGATTATGCAATCTCTGAAGGCAACAGGATGGGAAGCCAGAAAGTTCTGCCATGCCATTTGAGAAGCTGTTTCCAGGTACAGGTCTTTGGGTCTGAGTGGACTCTGATTTGCACACATTTGGTTCTCTTGCCAATTTTTGGGTTCACTCAGTCACAAGGCTGAGCAAATCTCCAGAGGTGCAGATGGGGAACAGCTCCATCGCTGCTTTACCATCTTGGCTCTCTTCTGCTTCCTGAGTTCTGTACAGCTGGGTGGGTTCATTTATTACTTTCCCATCTGCTTTTTCTTTGGCTGAATTGCCCTTAGTAAAATCCCTTTTAATTCCCCACATCCTTGAAAGTTGTGTGTTCATTTGAGTTTAAGTGGTCGTTCAGAGCAGCTAACAGACCAGTGGTTTTACTTTGTGTTCCTGTCCAGTCTCAGCAGAAATGTACATCTGTGCAGGATTGTGCATCTCAGGAGCTGCAATATGTTTCTATCATGGTCCACTTTTGCCACTTTGGGCATGTTTTGGGAGCTTGTCCAGGGATGTTGGTAGCCATGGCTCTGGAATTCTGCACTTGGTTTCTAACAGTCTTATGCATGGTCTGATCAGTCTGGCAGGAGCAAAGAAACATTTCATGGATTGGCATGAATTTTGTCTATCTTCCAGAAGTTATATC
The DNA here is from genome assembly GCA_013389925.1 of Aegithalos caudatus. Lineage (NCBI taxonomy): Eukaryota > Metazoa > Chordata > Aves > Passeriformes > Aegithalidae > Aegithalos > Aegithalos caudatus. The sequence goes on along the minus strand of WEIU01012878.1, from coordinate 845,309 downwards.
ACTTGTGTTTTGGTTAATCAATAGATTTATACTGAGCTTAAGAAGACATTTAAGGAAAAATGCTGCAAATCCTTTGTTTCTTTTCCTTGGACAAACTGTAAATAAGCAGCTTGCAGCTTAATGTTGTTTAGTGAATTCTATTTAAGCACATTTTCTGCCTGTCATGTTGACCCAATGACTGACTGATATTATGCAGTATTTGCTATTATTTGATTGGTTTATTCCTGATTTATTACCTATGCAGTAGTTGATAAATGCTTTCATAGTATGCAGAGCGTAAATAAAAATAGCTAACTCAAAATAGTGGATTCATTTGAGTTACCTCATTTTGATTGTGTCACATTTGGCTCTGTCAGTGTTGCCAAAAAACTCTGGCAAGAAACAGGAAAGTGGTGAGTCTTTAAATATAACAGTCAAAATCCTGCACTCCTGAGAGCTTCTTCCACATACCTTATTGGTGTTTGCCTTTTCTATGTGTTCCCTCATAAGTGGCTGTATCATCAGTTCTGTTTAAATCTTAAAAATAGGCGAAATGCAGTTGTCTCACTTCTCCTAATGCCTCCTTTGAATGTGCATGTTGTCTAATGATGTGTTTCTACTCTTCTGAGAGCTAGGTGAGTTAATTTGAAAAATTCACCAGCAGCCCAGGGCAGTGAGTGCTTGTAATTGCCCACCTGGTGTGCAAGATATGCCTTTATTTAATAGAAAGCTTCAAAAGCTCGGTGAGTTTAATTAAAGTGTGTGCAAGAGTAAAAGTGAGATTGAAACCACAGAAGTGGAGAGGGAAAAAAAAAACCAGAAGAAACACAGGGAACTGCTAAAACTGTGTTACAATCTTTAAAGAAAGCATTTTCAGGTGAGTGCTTGAGCATCAACACATAGACACACTATAGCTGCAGAGCAGGACTAGGAACAGCTGTGTCCTGGGTCAAACAGAGGCAGCATCTAAAACCTGTTACCAAGCTGGAAGAATTTGGAACCAAACTCTGAAGATACTGGTTAGAGCTCAGACACAGAAGAGGAATGTTCATTTGTGCTGCAAATCTAAATCTTTGCAGTGGGTAGACACATCTTTGGGAAAAAGGGCACCACCCTTGTTGTGTGAGCTCTGGGGTCACTCTTCCATGGTCATTTTATGGTATGTATGTTCTAAAAAACATTCTTAAATGATATTACATGTAATCCAGTGATGACTTGCTGATATGGACAGAAAAGGCTAATGTAAATTTTATTAAGTACAACGAATTAATAATTGAAGATTGTCATTCAGTATCTCAGTTTTGACTGTGATAGGGAGCTAAAGCTGTAGCAGTAAGAACTGCCAAGACATCCAGTTTGTCTGTGAAATATTAATTTGAATGATGTGGAAATTTTCTGTGGTTTTAGTATAAATACTGAGATGTCAATTTGGCTCAAGTCCAAAATCTTATGATAGATGCCTTGTTCAGCTTGTGTTTGAGAAGGAAAGCAGGCAGGAGCAAAGAAAAAAGAATGAAGTAACAGGATTTAAAATAGATAAACACCAAACTGAGGGGGGGAAAGTTACGATTAAATAAAAAAAAATGTTGATGGTTTTTGAAGATAATGAACACTAGGGTCAGGAGAAAACTATCACTTCACATAGCAAAACACTAATATCAGACACATGCATGTGGTTAAGTCTGTATTTAGACAATTAAATGAACTCTCTTTGTATACTTCATATATGAAAATCAATATAGCTCTATTAAAATCATTAGTGAGGCGTGGCATGGGCTGCAGATTGAGATGGTTCTATAGGCATGGCTTCTGCATCTGCTGCAATGTTATTCATTGCTCTTTGCTGTGAAGGATGGAATCAGACAATTTTTTAACAATTTATAAGGTTATAAATAATTATGCTTCCATTTCTTTGCACTGATTTCTTATTTGAGCTTGTTTGTATATTTTAAACTGTGATAATAACTGGTAGAATGTGGCCATGGATAATGTTTTCTGTTAGACTGCCATAGGAATTGATATCATGAGATGTCTTAAATTTGTATTCAGATCTTTTTTTTGTCTCTAAACAACTTGTACAGTTTGGTTTGTTGTGATAGCAGTGATGATTTATCTTGATCTTTGACCTTTTCTCCAGTGCTGTGTGGTCATGAGTAGCTGTGAAAGGATCTTATGTCATGATAGTGAATTTCCTCAATTGCTCTAAGACATGGAGCTGAATAATACGTGCTGAAATAACTTTATTTACAGACAGGTTATGTTTGGGACTTGTGGGGGAAAAAACTGAATGCCCCCTTGCTGTAGTTACGTGATATTAAAGGAGAATATTCCTTAGTCAAAAGATTAGGAATTAGGCCACAGAAGTCCATATTGCCTCAAAATTCTTCTTAAACACACAAGAATTTATCTCTTTCTAAATGCAAATATATCAAATTTTGGACCCCTTTACCAGAACACTGCAGAAATCGTTGATGTCAATATTTGCTTGGACTTAGGCTACTCAGACACCTTTATTTCTGTTCTTAGCTCTTGGTTTTGTTGCTGCTAATCCTCTGCTGAAAAACTCAAATGCCATCATAGGTAAAACTTTTCCAAAACTTTACCATTTCTTTCCAGTTAGACACAGTTAACTCTTGACCTTAAGAAAGAGTTGGTTTACTAAAAAAAAAAAAAAAGTCTTCTCAAACTCTTTGTTTCCCCTTTGTTTCCCCTTTGTTTCCCCTTTGTTTCCCCTTTGTTTCCCCTTTGTTTCCCCTTTGTTTCCCCTTTGTTTCCCCTTTGTTTCCCCTTTGTTTCCCCTTTGTTTCCCCTTTGTTTCCCCTTTGTTTCCCCTTTGTTTCCCATATATTTGTTAGCAATGCCACAGCACTAAGAACCTCTCAGAGAGGTTATTGTCTGCCTCTGAAGGGTAGAGCTCAGGTGTGGTTTAGCCTTGTTTGAGCTGATTACTGACATGGCCACAGACATATTTTCTTTGTCTCCAGCTGTTAAATGTGTCATTTTCATCATGTCCTTCAGTTTTGTAATTTCATTAATTTTCTGAGAGTTCTTTTTTTTGCAGAGGGATTTAATTTTTTTCTCCTCAGTCTTTTTAGTACATTATTTGTTGGCATTGGTAACACTCCCTTCTACTTTTTTTATCACTCATGAAATTGGTGTCTGGTGTGATTTACTTGATGAGATGCTTGAAATAATGAAGTTAGGTTTAAGTTATTTACAGTTCTTACTTAACCCTTCACATTTTTGTTCAACAATGTAATAAACTTTGTGTCTGATGGCTTCTCTGCAGTGGTGAGGAAATTTATGGATAATGAGAAAACAGGAAGTCTGTTCCTTTCCATGGGTCTGCATGCTTTGAAGTAATAAATCACATAACCTGAAAGATTTAGTGTTTGATACTCAATGTGCCTGCAATAGGGAAGGCAAATATTCCTCACAGATCCTCCGCTAGGACTGATGCTGTTCTATATTAGTCTGTAATTTTGCTGTTCTATAAAGACCTGTCTGATTTCATCTTCTTCTCTGTTTTGACACGAAGTCAGATTTGAAGGCTGCTCAGACAGTTTGTGGAGGTGAAGCACTCTCAGTATTGTACATTGTGGCTTGCCAGGTGCTGGATGTTACATTAATTTTCTGACTTTCCAAGGGGTTTATGCCTTCATAAAATGTGAGTTGTACAGTGAATTTTAGATGCTAATTTACTTGTCTTAATTGAGCACTAGGCTTTCTGCTGCAAATGTTTTTCTAAAGATAATGTATTTATGTCAACTATGTGGCAAATGCTGGATACATATTCTTGAACTTGTACACAAGCAGCACCATTAATTATCAGCTATTGCTGCATCCTGACTCTGTTGTCTGTTGGTGTCAAATTCAGGTGAGTGAATTCACGTGATAAATAGTAATAAGTATGATAAAACAGAAGCAGTAGTGACCTAACAGCACACTTGATGTGTCAAATAGAGCATTTTTATGGCCAAACAAGCACTTAATTTTTGTAATAACAGATGATTTGTGAAGCTGATGCTTCTTTGAAAGGAAGAGAGATGAGTAGATTTTTGACAAGCTGTATTTGCTGTCTGGTTACAAAAGCCATGTTTTGCTTTGTTGCTATTACAGTGCCAACAGGAGGGAAGAGATTACTGTCTTTTGTTAGAGCTGGTTGCAAATTGTACTCCTGTTATGCCCAGAAAAAGCCATTCCTCTAGAGCCTTAATGTTTTATTAAATTATACCAGCTTTTGATGGGGAAGCAGAACAATGGAGAACACTTTTTAAAAAGCTTTAAAAGGTTGTGTTTCAACATTTATGAGAAGAAGTTTGGGTGTTCTGTGTTTAAAAAAGCCAAAAGTTGCCATTGAATTGAAATGCTTATTAGGGACTTGCAGTGTTTTTTGGGGCTTTTTTTTTTTTTTTTTTTTTTTTTTTTTTTT
>WEIU01012878.1:818115-840809 GCA_013389925.1 Aegithalos caudatus | reverse complement strand
TTGTTGTTTGTTTGTTGAGGTTTTTTTGTTGTTGTCTGTTTTGTTTTCTCCCCTTGGATATCAAAGGGACAGAAAAGTTTTCAGATTATCTAAGGTATCTAGTTTTCTAGTTATCTTCAGAATTTTGACTCTTCTCAAAGGGGATAGAGTGGGAAAAAAGCTGACTTGCAAAGAGATCTGCAGAGTAATTTCTGTTAATTCACTTTATACATGATGTTAAGATAATAAGGTTGCAGATGAGGTGTCACATTCTCATTTGATGCAGACAAGCAGTGCATAATGCATTCTCCAAGTTACAGATTCATTCCAAGCCTGAAGCTTAAAGAATTGGATAAGTTTCCTGTTTTCTAAATTCTTTTTGATCTTGACTGTGGGTGTATTTCAGCAGCAATAAACGATTATTCAGTTTGGTTTTGCTAACTTGTATGTTGGGGTATTTTAGTTCTTTCTTCTGAGCCACTGGGTTTCAATTTAACTTCCCCTGTTAACTTCCTGGGGGTGACACAGAGACAGTTTTAAAATCTAGCTCAAAGCCAAGTGGAATATTTGTGGCAAAATCATGTCTCTGATCTTCTGATGTTATTTGTGGGTACAAAGAAGTCCTATCATTAGGGGACAAATCTGTTCCTGTATAGAAGTGCTGCCTTCTGAATGGTACACGAGATTATGTAGCAAAGAGTCTCTTCATTTTCTTTTTAAAAAATTATAAACAGAGCAAGCACTAGAGAAATAAGATTTATATACTACAGGCTAAAATACTTACCTGCATTTCATTTTAATGTGCCTTTTTTTTTTTTTTCCATGTGGGAAAATTTTCCCTGAATTTTCAGTTGGTGCAGAGACAAATGGAGTATCTGCATAGCTCAGAACACCACTGCAAAGAAATACAGTAGAAATAGCTGATAAATTTGGCTTATAAGGAAAAAAGCAAAGCACTGTTATAGGGAAGAAAAAGGTTATTCTTTTTCAGGGGAACCACCTTGCTTTCCTTTGCTTTTCCTTTATCAGAGGAACATGTGGAGTGACAGACTAATAAGATGAGAAGGAACATGGTACCTGTGTTGTTTGAGACCCCCATGCAGGCACAGCAGCAAAGTCCTGATATGGGAAAAAGCACATTTCCTCTGTCAGTGAGGTTTCCAGCTGATCTCAGAAATTCCCACTCCAGTGGAGGAGAAGCTGCAGGACTGAGGGTCAGGGGAGCAGGCTTGGAGAAGCAGAAGGTCGTGTTGACTGTTTGGCAGCACAAGCCCCTGTTTGTAGCTGGTTTGACACAGGAGAGCTGTGTAAAGCCCTTCCTTGGCTTCAGGAAGGCAGAAACATCATCCATGCCCTTGGATTACTCACAGCATCATTCCACTGCAGTTTCTGCTGTTGCCTTGAGCAAGAACAAGTGTTTGCAGTGTTCCTCTCCCCCTTTACCCTGCTCAGTTTTGGGAGGGTACTCTTGCAGTACTGGGAGCTCCACCTCAGAAGAGCTTACAGGAGAATTTCATACTTTGAACATAAAGCATAAACAAAGTGTAAAAATACAAAACATATACACAGGTACAAACAGTAGAAGTCAAAGGTACACTAAAGGCTGGCCTCACTATTCTTGTCACTCTTTGTATGTGCTCCCTTTCAGTTTAGGAAACAAGATTGTTTGAGAAAAATACTTTAACTTTTTTTAACTACTGTATTTTAAACTCAAGACAGAGGTTACTGTTTTTTTGGCACAGAAAACAAATACATACAGACCAAAGTGCTAGGACAACTAGTCCAAAGAGCATTAATCACCTGACATTTGTCATCCTGGTTTCCCTTAACACAGCAATTTTTTTTTTAAGGGATCCATCTGATGATACTGCATCAAAGTAATCAATTATTTTTCCTATTTTGAACTCCTACTTCAGTTTGAAGAGGGTGTTCCAGTCCTAGGAACCAAAGTAGTCAATATGGGCTAAGTGAAATGACTTGCAGGTAGGTATGACTGATTGGAAAAACACTGTAGCATAGCTCCTAATTTGTTATCAAAATTAAAGTAGTACTAAAATCAGAGATCTAACCAGGCTCCAGTATTAGTTGTTACATCCAAGAGCAGGGCTGGATGGTGTGCTGCAGAAGACAGGACTTCAAAAGGGTACAGACACCTTAGAGAAATGGCTGGAGAGAAATGAAGTGCATTTGAGCCAGGAACCAATGTAAAGTTGTTTGTCTGTCTTCAGATAGAGATTGGAGACAAGCTGGGCAGCAGCTCTGTGGGAGCCTAGAACGTTAGAGTGGTAACAATATCACAATAATATCTGTCTGGAAAAATATCTAGACAAACATTTATCAAAAATAACATGGGTATTGTTAAATTTCTTGGGGGAAAAGGGCATTTATTGTCCTCTGGTGTTTCTTTCCAGGTCTTATTCTTATGAATGTCAGACTGAAATCCTTTCAGCTTACAGTTGTCTGTGAATACACTGCAGCACTGTGGGCAAGCCCACAGAAGGGAAGGAAATATATATTCCAAATTATGTTTTAACACCTGTTATATTTCTGAAACCACATCTGGTGAGATTTGTAATTTAGTAACACTAGTAATAGTAGCTTGCTGGGGGTTTGTTGTTGTTAGTACGTACTAGAAAATACAAAAGTTATCACTTGAACACAATGAAGGTATATACTTCCTACCTTTACTGAGATTGTTCCAATTAAATTTTTGAACCTTGTACTGAGACTAGGTTTTTCTATTTCAATCCTTTTGGCCTTTTCCCTTCACTGTTCACCTATGAAAGCTTTTATTTTAACACAGTGTAGCATTTTTGTGACCCAAATTTAAAAAAAAATAGTATTTCAACATGTTAATGGAATGACAAAATTAAAAGCACTTTGAATTGCTTTTAGTTCAGCAGTACAGTAAAAGAACCAGCGTCCTAGGTGTCGCTTCAGAGATTAGAATAACATTGTTAGCTTGAAAAAATTCTTCAGTTTTCCAAGTGATTTTGAATCAATCTGTCTTCTTTTGATAAAAGCACCCCTCACTGGTCCCTGTCAGATTGTCAGTGCTGATAGTGTGGAGCCAGATATTCCCCTGTATTGTGCTGCTCCTGTATCTCCATCCTGATCAGTATTGACCTTTTTCTGGAGGAGCCATATCTCACAGACAACACCACTCCTGCTGTGTTTTGTGTTTTTAACAGATATGTCTTGGATTACACTGGCAGCACAGACTCCTCTCATTTGTCACATGCACTGTGCTGTTCTTTCTGCTGGGTCACAACAGACAAAATGTGACTGTGTGTAAGTCCCTGTGCTGCTGCCTCTCTTTTGCACATATTTGCCTTTTCTGCTGCTTCAACTCTGCTGTCTCAGAACTTCAGAGCCAGAGGGGTGAGAGCTCTGAATCCCTGCAGCAACCACAGCAAAAGTAAACAGGAAGAAAATGCCAGCTGGGAAGCCACACCTTATCATGTCCTACCTCAAATTAACAGTAATTGTAGATATATGGGTTCAAGGAATAAGCAGAGCTGCACAACAGTACTGGAAACAAAGAAGGTAGCATGCACAGGGTAGTAATTAGCAACTTAAATCATTTGCATTGCTAGACTTGTAATTGAACAGCAGCAGCAAAACCCACATAGATTCCCCTGTACTGCCAGAGGAGGGGGGAAATGTGTATGAAGAAAACAGGCAAGGGAAAGATTCTTGGTTGTGCTTACTATGCTTTAATATACTTAAGCTGTGTTTGTAACCATTTATTTTCCCTTAGCATAAATTTGTTTTATAAAAAATAGATTGGAAGATTCCGTGTCTTAAGAAAGAGATGGCCTTTTAGTGGTGCATAGAGAAAAAGTGGCAATGTCTCTATGCTGGCAAGGCAGATAGCATTGCAGTACTTCAGGAGAGTATCTGTGCAGAGTGGTAAGGCAGGAGGGTTTTCTTTGGAGGGAGATTTCCATTATGAAACCTTGTGGATGATATGTTGATGCTTGACTGAGGAAGATACTTCCATATGAGGTGTTTCATCTTCGTGCTACAGCCTTTCCATCATGCTGTTTATCTCAGGTGTTACTGGGTGAATTGAACATCACATGCTGTGCTAACAAACCGGTGGGATCCCAAACCCTGTTTTTGGAGATTTCCTGAAGGAAGCCCTGTAAATGCAGATAACTGCAATTTAGACATGCATGTTACCTGCCCATTTTTTTCTCTATTACTGTTTAAACCAATCTTTCTACTTGTCTGTTTATTCATATTTTTCAGGACTGTCTGTGTTGAAATTCTTTACTTTATCATTGACATCTCTGGCGCTGGTTACTCTGCAAATATTTTCATTGCTCTTTGCACCGAGTTAATATTACACCTCCATAGGAGCTGTGATGGCAAATACAGTAGAGGTAGTAAAAAATGCAGTTTTTTGGTCTCTTCCCATGGTGTTCCACGGAAAGAGCAGTGCAATATTTGACTCAAGTTGTATTGTAGTTGATTATCATCTTGTATTTATTTTTGACTTTGAAATATGTCCAGGTTACATCATATCAGTGTAACACAGCAGTTCAAATTCAGCTTCTTTACTGCTTCAGAATAATTTTGATGTGGATATTGATACAGGCAATTGCAAAGACTAACCTATAAAAATCATGTATGACTTCTGATATACAGGAATTTACTAGAATAAACCTTTCTTTTAAAATAACACTATATTAACAGTATATATTTATTGGTTTCTTGCCTCTAAATGTACACTAAATTTGAATGTGGCTTGGCTTTTGCTGGTTTTCCCCTTAAAAATGTGTTTAATTGCTGGGTGTCTCAGGTGTCAGGATATTGCTGGAATAGCTCCTAAATTTCAAACATAAATGTAGTATTGGATCTCAGACTGCCTTGGTATGTGGATGTGCACAACATGCTGCCTTTTGTTTGCTTTATACACCAAAGGAATCTTAAGTTAAAAAACACGTTTCTGTGGGATTGTAAGCACTTCATGTTGTAGCTACAGAGCTGAAACTCACACAATGGGACTGCAATGATGAGATCTCAAAATGGACTAAAATTTTCTCAGATTTTTTTTAATGCTTTATCTTTTAATACTATTACATTGGTTTCTCTGTGCACTGACTCTTCCACCGTCCTGTCACTTACCCAGCTTTGTATCTTAAGTTCTCTTTCTCTTTGTATATGCTGGAACTTAAATGCAATTTGGAAGCTCTTAAACTCCACCGGACTAAGATGAAATCATTGTCTACATGCACAAATACGTTCATGGAAAATTAAAAGGATTTATTTTGTTTTTAAAGGCTATACTTCTAATAACAGGCTTAGATTGATACTTAGTTTGCTGGCATGTTTATGCAAACTTTAAGAGAAAAGCTTAACTGCGTCTTTTGTTGCCACATAGTTTCAGCATGTAAATTGGTATTTATGGAAAAAACGATGGTGAGGAGATCAGAACACTTCTTTATTTGCACAGACTGGTATTTCAAATACTAACTCAGTTTCCCACGTCAATCTGACAGCTGATAAATGCCATTTCAATAGTAACATTTATTGGTTTTGTTTTCATTTGGGTTGAAACAGTTTGCTTATGTGTATCTTATTTGTTGCAAGTAGAAATTATAATCATTCAGGCCCCAGCTAAACAGATTGCTGTACAGTTCTAAGGAATAAAAAGAAAAATGTGCATTTTGTGACACACTGGCAAAAGCACAAATACTTTAAACTGTGATGATCTAGAGCAATGGAGAATGCTACCCTAGGATGCAAGGGGCTACATAAATTGTGGGAAATTTACTGCATTTTTTTTTCAATTTGCACAAGTTCTGGAAGCGTTACTTTAGAAAAACATTGGACTGTTTTAACGCTCCAAAATATGAGGTTTTCTGTCCCAGTTGGTATAACTTTACAGTAAACAAAGAACATGACTGCATCCAAAACATGCCAGCTTCAAAAAAGTGTCTTAATGGTTTCAGTGCTGTCTTATTTTCTCTAATTACTGTCATTTCGGTATTGATCAGAGAGGATTAATTATTTATTGCCGCAGAAATGTACTTTCTAAGTAATTCTTCAGATTAAGTATTTATATGGATTCTGACATGCATTCTGTTGCTTAATATCATATATTTAATGTTAATTAACCCCTTGCATCTTGTGTATTTGAGATGTGTAGAAAGATTGGCATATGGTGATCTCATCAAATGTGTAATAAAGGTCAATAGCTTGGAATGGGCAGTTACAAAGTGTGTGTGGGGAATGTACATTGACCAGTCCTGCCTTTGCCAAGGTCAGAGCAGTTTGAGGAGAAAACTTTTTAGATCTTTTGATAACACACTTCCAGCATCTTGAAACATGGATGCCTGTCCCAGAACTGCAGTTGTAATGAATTAGTAATGTGGTCATTTATATTGATTACAAACCAGTGGAAGCATCTGAAGCTAACCAAGGCAGATCTTGTCTTCCTTGAAAAGGAGAGAAGCAATATGCAATGTATTTCTTGATGTTTTAGGGAGTAAAATGAAATTTGGTACCTTCAGGCTGTGCATCAAACACCAGTATGTCAGGAAGGAAGATGATTATGGATAATGAAAACAATAAATAGTGCTGGTCTGAATGGCAGTCCCTGGACACCCTGCTTTCAGGAGAAATTTCCCACCCCACTCCTGCATGTTTGGTCAGTTCCCCACCCAGCAGAAGGACCACTTTCCCAAATGCCTCAGTTTCTCTAGGATGGGAGTTTGGGACTCTGTATAGAAAGCTGTGGAGATATTCAGATAGACAGCGGCCCTTAATTCTTCCCAGCAGAAGGAGAATTGGGGAACAGGGAATTCTTCAACCCTTTTAGGCATATCAGCTTTTAACAGCACTGACATTTTCAGAAAGAAATGTAATCTTTTTGCCTGTAGTATATCAAAATAATTTTTTTTCTTATTGCAACAATAACTATAGATTGAAGATTTCTGCCACATAAAAATGAAGGTTGTATCTTGTGTGTTTCATTGTGGAAGTCTGATTTTATGTCTGATTTGAGATAATAAGCTACAGGAGACATGGTTCACATGCATCACCTGTTTTTCTAAACATGGTACTCACATCTGCAACCAACAGTAGTTTCAGGTGCAGCTCTGACTGTATTTATGAAGATTAGAAAGATGCCAGAAGAGCATCACAAGAGACTTAGGAATGTTCTCATCATGAAAGCAGGAAGGCTGATACCTATTTCTTAATAGCTCCTATAATGATAGCCACCACCATATTGCAATATGATCATCTCCACAGGTGTCCAGATGGGGCTTACAGGAGGCTGTGACTTTGCTAGGCAGATGTTTCAGAGCTATATAGGTATTTATTTTTTCCTCTGGGTGTTACTAAGTGAAATACATCAGTGTACTGCATGACACGTCCTTAAATTGTATGATTGCATTTTTCCTGTCCTCACAATAAGTTTTAGTGCCTGCCATAGCCTGTTTTGCATCTTAATATATGTAGTGATTGCCTTATTATAAGGATGAAATGTACAGAAATTAAAGGAAAAAAGGCGTTGGGACTGAGCCATAGGTCTCTTCAGAAACTGCCTTCGAGACCTTGGGCAAGACACAAAGCTGCCCTTCCTTTTTTATTCAGTGAAGGACAGTGTGAATAAAGGAACTACTTTATTCATAGACTTACTGAACAAAATGAAAGCAATGGAACTACTGTAATGGGACTAAAAGGTTAGAATGCATTATTCTGATATTTTTAGAATTTAAGGGTGTCAGTATATGGTTCTGATTCCTTTTATTTCTTTGTTGTGTGATTTGGGATCTGTACGTTGGGTGTTTATGGTCATTGGTAGAAATTTAAACACTCATTGATGAGTGGAACCCTGTGTTCTGCTTCAACTTACATTGCTGGGGCTTGCTGGAAGACAGGCAGAATGATGGGGAGTATTTAAGAAGGTGGCATAACTTCAGAAGGCTCAGCAAGAGATATTTTAGCTGCTGTCGTGATTTCAGAACAGTAATTCAGTATCTCCTTGGTTGACAGTGGGGGCAGCTGTCTCTGCTTCCCACTTCTTGTTGAAGAAAAAGTTCTAAGTGTAAGTGTGTGTAGCTGGCAGGGACTGCACTTTTTTTAAAGGTTTCTTTATTGTCCTAGACTGGACTGTAGCTCCTGGACTGTAGCTCCAGCTGTAGTAGAGATGAGTAGAAAACTAACACCATAGTACAAGCCTGTAAATCTCATCCAGCAATAAATGGCTGTGTCTAATAATTAAAGATCAGCTACTGAAGGATAGGAGTATCTCTTCCTTTTTAACTACAGACTGGCTTTGTTCATTTCTCCTTAAAGACATTCTGGTTGCAGCATGGCTATCTGCCATCTCTGTCTCAAAGATGCTTCTCTGATGTTCTCCAGAGTGCTTTGTTCTTGTTATATCATTCCTTTTACTGAAAGTTCAATGTGTGTGAAGGGAGAAAGGGAAACCCCTTCCAGGGAGCTCTCCCAACAGGACTCAGCAAGCCACTGGCATCATGCAAGCTCTGCTGTTGCAGAGCTACAGGAGCATTCACAGCAAGTGTGTGATAATAAATATCCTTTGAAACATCTCCAGTTATACTACTGACTAATAAATCATTGTTCCTTTAAGTAGACCATATGTAGTTTTTTATGAAATACATTTTCTTATTGTGTGTGAATTTACACTATTATTAAATGTTCAGAGGAGATATGCCTATGCATTATAAAAACTGGAAGAAATAAATACAGGGAATTATATTAGAAAAAACTAAATAGAGTAAGTACTGTTAAATAGAGAGAAACATTGCAAGTTTAATGTTTTCTGAATGTATTAAAAACAAATACAGTGTTGTAGTTGAGAACAAAATTACATCTAATCTGTTAATTTTGTATTGCTAAGAAGAAGAACCCAAAATTTTGTGTATAAAATTTCCATTGATTTGAAGCTTATTTTATTTTATTTTTTTAATATCCCTGTGTTTATAAACTGATATAGGAAGAGATCAAAATTACAGAGAAATGATACTTTTAGCTGTTATTCAGATAGACATATTTGTGAGTATGTCTCTAGAGATGGGGTCTGGCCAAGTCCAGAGCCAGCAGGTACCTCCTGCCAGCCCAGTTCCCCCAGGTTTGCTGGTCACTGTGCCACGTGTGGCACGTTGGCCAGAGCTGCTCCTCAAGCCACATGTGATGCTTTCTGGTGTTCAAGAACACATGGATTCATCCTGATGATTACAGCATCAGTTTGGTAAGAACAGCATAGCGTGGCATATTTTCAGTACATCTGAGGTCAGCATTAGTTTTGTCTGAAAACAGAAATGGGAAGTTTTCCTCTGACTTGTAATTCTCGTGTCAGTAGCTTGGATGAAAAGCAAATGAAATGCTACTTTTTGGCCTCTCTGCAATTTCAAAGGTGAGAATTTTTCTGGTTTTGGATGGGTTCTTTATAGGTAAACACAGAGCAGCTCAAATAATGGTCTTGAAAAGACTAGTCAGACTTGCAGCATTTTCAAGCTGATTGTTAATCACACACTACTCCCTGCTCGTCTCTAGCCTTGTTTTATTTCCCCCAGTTCCATGCAGTTTCATTTGTATCCTCCATAAATAGTACAAAAGTCATATCATGTAGTTCCCTGCATAGGATAAAAATGAAAATAGAGGCAAACATTGATACTTGCTAGCATCTGAAATACTTTGAGGAGGATTTAAAAACATACTTGGACTTGAATTTATTTCACTTAGGAGCTTTAAGAAATAGTTTGCTAATGGATTTTCTAATTGCTAAAAATAATTAATAGAAACCTCATCTGAAGAGAATAGATTAGAAAATAAGTGAAATAGAGTATGCCATTATTTGTCAAAGTGGATCTATTAAAAAGTGCTTCTAACTTTTCATTGTCTATTTTCTGGAAAGTAAATTAAATAGGCCTAAATTTTGAATGCAGGTTTGTTTTGGTTTTTTGTTTTGTTTTGTTTTTTTTTTTGATTCAGTTAAAGGGCAACAGTTTTATTGTAAGGTAGCTGTGCCACACGTATATGTGCTTATTTTAGATGCTCTATCCAGAAATTATTGCTGTGATGAGGTAAGGGAAAAAAACTTACTGCAAACTATTAGTAGGGGTGAAAAAAATCCCAACAAAGCTGCCCCAAACCCCAGAGTATTCAGAAGTTGTACAGATTCTTCTCTCTATCCTATTTATCCTACTATCTGTGTCCTTTGGAATTATGTTGGTGACTCTTCTTCACTGGGACCTAGTCTGGCTGAAGGACTGGGCCAACAGAAATCTGACAAAAATTCCATGAGGACAAATGAGTTCTGTGTGTTTGATGGGCTCACCTCTGGCAGGTGTGCACAGCAGAACAAGATATGCTGGTCACAAATGGATGCTATGATGGAATATAAGGAAAAGGTCTTTACTCTGAAGGTAACTGATCACTGGAACAGGTTGTCAAGGAGGTTGTGGATTCTCGCTCGCTAAACGTTTGAGATGTGCTCAAGCAAATTCCTGAGCAACCTGTGGAAGTTGAAAGCTTCCCCTGTTTAAGCAGGAGTTTGGACTTCCCATTGTTAATGATAGGGTCTCAAAATTCAGAGTCACAACTGCATTTTAATGGCATTAGCTGCAGCTCTCTTTTGCCCAGAGAGCTATCAGTTTATTTTCACAGATTTCAAGAGTTCAGTGTTACTCTTAACTACTTTTATAAACAATTAGATTCCTTTCCTGCCCTATAGGTTATGTGGAGAAGCTAAGTCAAAGGAATTAATCTGACCCTTCCCACCCCCCTCATCATCATTTTGTTGTTATTACCTATTGAGGATTTGCTTGTGACCTTTCTCATGAGGCTCCAGCTATCGATCCTTGTCCATTGTTCTGGGAGTGCTGGGAAATGAGCACAGGAGCTGGAGAGGCAGTGGCTCTGCTAACTCAGGGAACTTTTCTGCAAGGTTTAGAAAGTCCCCTGAAAGAAAGAGGCAAGCTCTGCATCAGTTCTTGAGTGAAGACCTGTGTGCAGGAGAATGGCACTGGTGCTGGAACGACCTGTGCTGCTGAGCAATAAATAGCTGCTGTGTTCTGCACACGCTGATGGTTTGTGGGTTTTTCTTTCTGCCTCTTCAGCTGTTTGGCTGTGTTCCCAAACAAGCAGAGCTGAGTAGTGGTGTCTGTGTGTGAGGATCACTGAGGCCAGGCTTTTGTCACAAAAGACAAGATACGGTCTGTTGTAACCAGCAGGAAAGGACAGTGCCTGCAGGTTTATCTCCTTGAAAGCATTGAGGGAAAGCAAGGGACACCGAGCTTTCAGATGTGAAATTGTGGGGAGTGAATGCTTCTGATCAAGGGAGATTAATGTGGAGGTGCAATTCCTGTGGAGGGGAAGGAGGCTGTAAAACATGGAGATGAGTATTGTGAAAACAGGCAAATTTTACGGTGATCAACTGTATTTTGAGTAGCCCAGTGAAGTACTAAAATCTGGGAACAGACTGGCTTAAAAGTAAGTAGTAAATAGTAGTAAATCAAAATAGTATTTGATTTTACAAGTGGGAAAACTCAGAAAGAATTTAATCATTCCTTTGAAAATAGGTTTCTAATTTCTTTAACCAGCCTTCTATCTTGTCTACTGCCTAAGCAACTAGTTAAGTATAACAAAATATATGTCCAGACACTAAACTTTTTTTGAGTGAATGTACAGTCTGATTTACTTTTTTTTACATAACTCTTAAGCAATTTCTTGGTTTATTTATTTTTGGTTTTGATAGTACACATCGGGAAGCCACGACTCTTCTTTTATAAATTTTCTTTTTTTTATAAAAAGCTTTTTAAGACAAAAGAGAGGCCAGTGTTTCCTTAGTGATACTTTCTTAGCTGATTTATATGTAACTTCATTTGAGTTAAGGGATGTGAACGGTGACTCTTAGATCCTAATGAAGTTATTTGACTAATGCAATGTCTTAGTTACGCTTTCTGCTGAATTTATTTATGGACTTATACATTTATTTGGCTCTTATTCATGCGAAGAGGCCTTGAGATGAGGGTTCAGAATTAAGTCAGTGAGAGTCCTCATGTGCATATATATACTTTTCAGTGGTATAGAATTATTGCAGTGCCTGTTCTATGTTCCTAAAGGGGCATCTAAGGCTATGGATGGTGTCTGGATTTCATGGGACTTCTCAGTTCGAGGTTCCTAATTTATCATCACGTATCCTGATGCCTTGTTTTGCAAAGGGCACCCCAGTGCTGTGCAGTCAGACCTGTCTGTACACTCAGAGCAGTGCTGAACGTGCCCAGGATGGGTATTGCAGGCTCCTGAGGCAGCAGATGCTCTGTGGCCATGGGTGTGCAGGAAGATGTCGTGGTGCAGAGCCAGCTGAGGCTGCCTGGAGAGCAGGGACAGTGGCCTTTGGGTCCCTGTGCAGTGACACGGGACTGGCTGCAGCTCCTGACCGCTGCTGGGGATGCCTGCAAGGAATGTTGGGGTCAGGAATTCAGAGCTGCAGGTCTGGCTGGCTGAAATTGAATCTCATCTGTAAAATGGGTCTAAAACAGTCTAAATAAGCTCAAAAGAAGCTTGGAAGACTTTCAGCTTAACACACTGGTGTTTTGGGAAACCTTCCCTCCAGTGTGAAGGAACTGCTTGGATGTTTGTTATTTCTGAGTGGGTGGTACAGAATTCTGCTTTGTTTTTAGTCATATATGCAGCTCCTAGGAAAGGATAAATATGAAGTGCTTAACCATTAAAATACATGCCTGAATCCTTTTTTTAACAAGTTTTGGATCCTAAAATACTTGGAATTTCGGTCATGTGTAGTGAGAGAAATTTACCTACCTAGTAACAAAGACTTGGTTCAGGCTTTTTCAAAAGGAAAAGAAAAAAAAAACTCTTGAGCAGTGAAAATAAAATGTAGGTATCCTGGGTGCTTTCCAGAATCTACCTTTGTATATTGATTGACTTGGAACTGTTGACATTATTGTCAGCTGTTGACATAAATGTCAATTGACATTCTAGATTTCAAAAAATGTTATCTGGGTTTTGCTGCCTAGTGCTCATGGGGTAGGTTGTTCTTGCGTGGTTTTAGGTGTTGCTTTTTTAGGAAGACTGATAGTTGATCTGAATTACTCAAATATGAAACCAAGTACAAAAATTGTTCAAAAATATCAGCTTTGGAAAAAATTCAAACAAGATAAATCAGTGAATTTGATGCACATAATTTTATTAGGATATTATGCTAAACCAGCAAGTTTGAACTGAGAATCACTTGCCAGTAGAGATGGACTATTATGGACTGGTACAATTGTCTGACATTTCATTAAATGTTGGTTGGTATCAGTTTATTGCTTTTATTTCGTGAGGAGTAATTTAATTTCTGGAAAAGTGAGTTTTGAAAATATTTTGCATAAAAATTTTGTTATTACTGGAAGAAGCCATTGTTGTTGAGGAATGTGAAATTGAAAGATCTCCATTATGTAGTTGTTGCATTAAAATAAGGGCAGGCCCTACTATTTACTTGCTATTTAAACCCCAGTTAGACTAAAATGTGTTGTCAAGTCATTCGGATGCCTTGACATTAATTTACCAGTAAGGCCAACAACTCCTTGCATCGTGAGAGCAGTCTTGCAGAATATATGCTCTTGAAAACTGGACAGGCTGGGCTTTGAAATTTATTTCCATACGAAATTTTACTATTTTTTTTTTCCCCCAGCGTTATGGGTTTTTCCCTCTTATTGTTTCTAACCAAACATAAAGAACATAATTCATGAATGGATATCATGCTGAAATGTGGGATCTTAACTCCACTAATTCAGTAGCTGGGTGTTACATGAAATAGCTGCACTTCTCACTGTGATTTGCTTTGCAAAATAAATCACAAACCTTCGACAGTTCCTGCTCTTTTTAATCTTTTTTTTACATTAAAACTCTTGATGAGAAGGGAAAGAGGGCTGTATGCTAAAATGCTGGGTCGTCATTAGAAATTGCAGGTATGTCATGTAAACAGCCTGCACCTAAAAATGCTGATTGAAATCAGTCCTGCCATCTTCTTATGGCAGATGAGAACAGGAATGAATTCAGCTAGTTTGCATTTACAGCTTGCTCTTAACCCCAGCAGCTCATCACGGGCTGCAATAACCTGAGAACTGAGTGCAGTTTGAGAACTGAGAGCAGTTTCACACTTAGCTGACCAGAGCTTCGTGCTTCTGAGAGTAGAAGTTGCCAGCAGATCATGTACTAATTAGCTTAGCACTCACTGCAGTGGGAGCAGGCAGAGGCATCAGCTGTAGGCTGGACCCAGCCCTGGAACAGTTTAATCTGTTCCAGTCTTCCCCTGAGTTTTCAAACCTGTGAATGGTCTGGGTGGAGTTTGCAGACCTGCAGACCTTGAATGCCTAAATCTATGGGCAGCAAACTGATGAAGAGTTGACATTATCAAAGCAGTAAATATAATCTGAATATGAATACTAATAGAATTTAATTATATTTTTGTTGTTCAAAAATTTCCCTAAACATTGTTAAACAAAGGCAGAATGCTGGGTCAGGAACTAGCTAGATATTTTTGGGAATGCTGATACAGATGTTTCTTCATCCCTCTCTTAGAAAGCCAATATTAACACACTGTTCCCCAAATCCAGAGACCTTTCAGGGTTAAGATTTCAATTTTAGTGGTGGATCAGTGAAAGGTAGGTCATGGCCTAACACAAATGACACTTTCAGGAGCTCTACCTTTGAACAGGAGAAGAATTTCAACTCATCCTCATGTAACTGCCATGAAATAATTCATTAAAACAATTTAAGAGGTTCTTGTACTTGGAGCGACTCAGTAAATCAGACTTCACAAGAGCAAACTGATTAGATGAATCACTGACTCTACAGATGCATTGGAATAGAATGTCATGTGATTTTATTTTTAAAATGAGAACATTTAAATGAACATGTGCAGACCTAAGTTCCTAAATAATACCCTCTGTTTCAGAGATGCAGTTCAGCAGCTTTCCATGTGAATGTTTTTCAGGCAGTGGGTATTGTATCAATATTGTACCAATATTCTTACAAGTATTGTACCCTTATTTTGAGGGGACACTCGAGGGGCTCGTGCTGTGGATTTTGGAGAGGCTGGCAGCCTCTGTAATCCATGCCAGCAGAGGATGCAGAAACATTTTTGCCTGTTCTTGCTGAAGTCCAGGTTTTAGGTATGTGAAATCAGCAGTCCTGGTCATGCAGGTCACCCATCTGTAGGTGTGATGCTTTATTAAAGATGGAACTGTAAGCTTTCCCAGACTGAATAAAGTTAACTGCTCAGTGTAACAAAGTGTCATTTCTAGGCACCTTGAGGTGAGCACATACTGATGAATCAGCAATTGAAATCAAGACTAGACTGATGAACAGCAGTCTTGGAAAGCTCAGCAGTGAGGACAGGCTCTGGGAGAGATTCTGATCTCTGTGATATGCAGGATGTGAAGATAGATAACTGAGAGATACAAAAAAGGAAACCAGGGCTTCTGCATTGTCTGGAGAAGATAGCATGCCAGCTGGTTAAAAGAAGCAGCAAGAAAATGTTCCTTTTTTGGTTTGCTGAAAAGCATTTAAGAGTCGGAGGTTTTCTTGTTTTAGTGGGGTTTTTTTTTTGGTTGTTTGTTTGCTTTCCCTCCCCCCGCCCTGGTCTATTTATTATCATATAACCTTGTTGCATATCTTCTGATTTTTTGTTTTTTTTTCCCTTGAGATATAGGGTGAGGTTTGTGGGCGAGTGTGGGCAATTTGCTACATTGGTTACTTTGCTTTGCTTCTAACTCAATTCCAAAGCATTTCTTACCCAGGAATTTGGAAGAGGTTTTTTGCAGCTCTGTAAACTGGGGCCTCAACAGAGGGCCATAGCTAGTCAGCACACCTTCCAATGTGTGTCCAAAGGAAATCAGGGATGGATTTCATTTCATGTACCTAAAGGCTCTACTGACAGAAATCAAAAAAAGCAAGATATTCCTGTTAAAGATGGTAACTAAAAAAGCTGTCTGATGTGCAGCAAAATTCCAGGTTCTGTGCTTGAACCTCATGGGTCACTGTGCAAGTGTCTGTTGTGCTTTGTTAGCTTGGGTTGTTGACAATTTTTCAAGTAAATATTTGGCAGAGTACCTGTAGTAATTAACAGTGGACTGTTCTCAGAATTCATCTTTGATTGTGTTGAATAAAAAAATATTTACTGCTTCATCAACACAATTTTATTCCACACGGCTGAAAATGTATGAACAACAAGCCACTTCTCAAATCCAAACCAGATGTGTATAAGACATTCTGCTTTTCAATGTATGGTAATTCAAATGTTCTGCCTGGAAAAATTACTTTATTGAAACCAATCAGAGGAAAAAAAATAATGTTTACACAGGCAACATCATATGCTCTTTAAAAGTGATAAATGACAATGATTGCTGGAGAGAGTTGTCAGAAATAAATGTGTCATTTGTTTTAAAATTTACAGTCCACCACCATTAGAGTGAGTTATTTCAAGATTGTACTTCTTGGAAAAGAAGTCTCTTAAAATACTTTTTTTTTAATAGAAGGGAAGAAAGGTTATGGATGCAGGTCTTGTAGTAGAAAAACTTTGCCTCAAAAACATTACAGACTGCATCATCTTGAATATATTAAAGGTATTTTGAGTTAAATAAACTATCTTTTTATAATAATTTTCCTTACAGTACTCTGCACCTTGGTTATTATTTTAATTAGTTGCTTTTCCAGATGCTTCCGAGAATGGTTGGAAAACCTTATGTTTTACTAGTATCCTAAAGTGGTTTTAGGGCATAATGGGACAAAAGGTACTCATGTGCACGCTTACACAGAGCATCTGTCTCTGTCAAAGAGCATGTTGGTTTGAACCTTTTTGTTAGAGGGTGTGTGATTGTTTTTGTATTTTTAACACAGTTTGTCATTACATTAAACTTGAATTTTACAAAAAAGGTCAGGCCTGAAGACAGGTTGGACATATAATTTGAAGTTTTGTGTTGCTGTTTTGGCCTCTGCTTGCCCTCACTTGCTGTACAACTAAGCCAGGTCAGGTATTTTAAGGAGGTATATGAAATAGCATTATTTATGATGAGAATTATTGTGCTTGCTTTCTTCAAAAGGTGAGTGATAGGGTATCTCTTCAGGATATTTTCTTCTTGAAATATTTAATTTAAATGTCATATTGAAGGCACAAGTCCTTGGGTCCTTGGAGGTTTTCTTTGCTTCTCAACACAAAGCCTTGAGCAACTCAATCTAAATCCAGTATCTGACCCAGCTTTGAGAAGGATGCTGGACTAGCTAACCTCCCAAGGTCCTTTCCAACTTGGATTCTGTGACTTTGTGATTTAGAATAAGAAATAGCTGATTTATTACATTTGCACTTTATAAGCTGCAAAGTACATCTAAGTCTGGTTTGTTTGTTTTTTTGGGTACGCATCCTCATTTGTGAAGACTCTGGTCAAAATTAAATTTGAGACAGTGGATGTAAAATGGTTCAAGCATTCAGGTTTCTTTCCTGGCTCTGCTGTAAACAGTGTGTGTCCCATCCAGTGGATCACTTTGTTTCTCTGTGGCTTCCTTGTATTTCTGTTAAAGGTTAATAATGATCCTTTTCTCCTCTGTTTTTTGTTTTAGATGACCTTTTTTTCATGACAAGATTTGTCTCTGTGTACTTTCTTGGAGAAAGAGGGGAAAAAAAGCCCCAGACAACTACTTTAGTTGTGATTTCATATTACTTGTGCTGGGGGGTTGCCAGAAGCCACTGTCAGTGCTCTGTCTGTTCAAAAGTGATCCTGCTTGTGCAAGGAGCTGCTTTTGGAAAACTGCTCTTCAAAAATAGGCTGCACTTTCTTTTCCCCCACCTCTGCTTTGTGGGGTTTTTTTCTATGCCTTTGGGATGGCAGAAGTTTAGTTTTTCAAGTTTGGAGAGCTTGTAAAAGATGTGTTCAAAGATCATATTCCATCTTTACCATTTTGAAGGCTTTCTGTAGAACCGGGGCAAAGTGAAGATGGAGAAGGCAGAAAAACAATGTTATTTATATTCATACTTTTCTAAATGGACTTGGGCTGAATAGAAGGATTTTTCTCTTTACGTTTTCCATTCCTTTCATAGTCCTGTAGTGTATCAGTCAATGAGGCCGAAGAGCTGTCGTGGTACAGAGATTTATTCAAGATGCTTTTTCCCCGCTGAATATCTAATGAAACTTGCATCTAGTGGAATAGAACTTTCTGTAGTGCTAACTTAGAGGAGGTTTGCATCCTCTGCTTAAACTGGAACAAGATGAGAATCTTAACTGCTATCAACAGTGTTTTATAAACATTGCTCAAATATGATACTTTAGATCATAGCAAATAAACACAGAGAATATTCTATCTGTGACAAACAGTGGATCTTAAAATGTTTCATATCATTAAAAAGATTTGAGATCAGTAACTAATGTGCTGAAGCCTTTAACATCCCATGTTTATTGCTGGGTTTGAAAATAATGAAGTAGCTCTAGTGCTTTTTCTAGTACCTCTGTCAAAGTGAGCTTGCAGTTGTTGAAATACCAATGTCACCAGAGGTACCCAAAGCTCCAGGGAGGGGGAGCTTCTGTATATTAGAGTTTTAAAATACTTGCTGAAGCACAGAATAATTTCTTAGTCTTTTTCATGTTATAGCCTCTCCCCAGATAAAACTGAAATGAGATGCCAAAGTTGTTTACCAGCAATCCACCCCCTAAATCTTACACCAAACACCTGACACATTTATAAACAAGCAAGCCAGAGTGCACCTATGTAGCCACATGAGCGCATACCTGTACAGGACTGCACTTTGATTTAAAATCAGATGAGTGATGAGATTATCAGGTTAATGACATCATCTTATCAGGCACAAATCCAGCACACAATCATCAGAAGTTATCCCTGGTGGCACCTGCCTGCTTCCATAAACAGACACAGATAGGAACACTCACCAGTCTGCATTTTTTCACTGCAGCCAACAACCCATGCATATTATTAGCTCTGTCCCCTGTCCTGGTGAAACTAAACAGTGTTTTGTATGTACAGACCCCTCTATGCCATAATTATATGAGGAGGAGACTCAGTAATGAATGTAAAGCAATGAAGTGTATCTGCAAAATTAAACATTGGGAAGTGCCTGTCTGTTAACAAGCCCAGATCAAAGCAGTATGGAAACAGTGGGATTAAAAGCTGAGGAGAGGGAAAAACTTATAAGTCCTTTTGTGGGTCTGCAGGAAAAAATAAAGGGGTATGGGGGGGGGGAGGAAGTTGTTGTTTGTTTTGGTGGTGTTATTTTTCTTAAAATCATTGCTATGTCATACTTCTGAACATTGTACTAAAAGTCTAGATGTTTGTAATGACTGCATATCTAATTCTTCAGCCATAAAGCCTTCATTGAAAGCCATCTGTAAGGAAACTTGAATAACAGAGAGGAAGGTTACCTTAGTAGTTCTGTAGTTTGTGACCCTTTACATCGTGTGTTTTTTCTGAAAACTCATGAGACAAATTTCCTAGGAGTAAATCTCCATTTCCTGCATTTTGTGAAGTACTCTGCATAGCTCTGATGCTAGACAAATAATATCAAATGTAGCTCACAGCAATATGGAGAATATTAACATCTACGAAGTGAGACTTCTAACTGTTCCTGGTTTTAGGGCAGATTCTGTCCTGGTTTTTGCTATACTCTGATTTTTAGGATATATCAGAACACTAGACTCTCAGCCCTTGAAAGTTCTCCCTGTGTACAATGTGTCCCAGATACGAAAACTGAAAAAAAAATTACAGATCCTCAGATTTCTTCTGGCATTTCAAGGAATGTTCAAAGTACACAGCTTTTGAAATAATGCCATAATCTGAATTGCTTCCTGATGTGCTCCCAGTGTATTCATCTGTCTAATTCTGTGAAGAGATGGGAGGGTCCCACTCTCTGTACATTCTGCCTCCAGTGCTGAAGTGGGAGGGAATAGAAGAGATGGTTGCTGGAGCTATAAGCTCTGCGGAGGTGGACAGAGGGTGGGGCTTCAGTTCTTAATTACAATTCATTAAAAATTAAGCTTTACCCTGAGAGAGAGAGATGTGATGTGTTGAATCCTTTCTGAATCTTAAAACAGAGCAGCAAAAACTTGCACACAAAAGCAAAATCTTCATAGGAGTGAAGTTCAGTTTTCTCAAAATGTCATGAACATGGCTGCAGCTGTTGGAAGGCTGAATTTCAGCTAGAGTTCTATAAATGTACAAGCTCTCAGCTGTTTGCCTGGTTGTTCACTCTCCTCAGAAGTCTCACATCTGTTTGGTATTGCTGTGATGAAATGAGAGCCTGGGAAAATCATCAGAAGTGGTTACACTGCACTGCTGCACGTGGAGGGGCACTGCAGTCTCTGAATGTCTCTGAAGTGAGGATTTCAGACCCACAGCCTCGTGATGCATCTGCAGTTGTGTTGGTATGGAAAATTGCAGCATCAGTGATCTATTTATTTTCTGAAACAATTATTAGCAGCACCAATTGGCTGTGTTATGATAATTATGGATATGTATTACATAATATATGGAGTTGGGGATGTGTTTGTTTCTTGGAGCATCCGAAATGTTAGCAGAATTCAGATATTGATCTGAGTAGCCATAGTGTATGGAACAGATCTGTGGGCTTGTTTGATACCCGGAGACTTTATCCAGCTGTAGTGGATGACTGACGGTCCTGATTTGCTTCCACACTGGCTTTTGGTGATTCTGTAAGTTTTTCCTTTCTAGTAGTTAGTTCAGGTGTGGTATAGATCTCAGTACTCAAAAGCCACTTCCTTCTGATTTGAACTTTGATATACCACAAAAAACATACCGAGACTTTCAGCATTATCCAGCTCTCGTGTGCACTCAGAGATAAACCTGCCAGCCTTATGATTAAGTGTGTGGCAGGGTGTGCTGCTGCCTTTGTTTGATGCTGAGCTCCAGCAGCTCATCTGCACGGACAAGATGCACAGAACTGATGTGCTCTGTGTCTTGCTTTGCTAACAAGGTGCCACCTCAAACCAACTCTGCATGCAGTGTGCGTGCAAGTGGGAAGTTGGATAATAAAGACTCGATGTGTTTGTTCTGTCTTTGAAGTCCTTGTCATCTAGTGGGAAGAGAATTAGCTAGCAAAAAGTATCATCTTGCATGTTGGACATTACTAAGGCAGTGGCATAAGAAAATACATAAATCTTCTGAATAACCATGAAGCATACTCAACTGGAGAAAATAGAGTAGCTGGCAAACGGAGAGGTACAAGCTGCCAAAAGGGATGTGAAGCATCAATTCTACCATCCCAGGACTGATGATTTTTTTTGAATTATATTTATTTTTAGAGCCACCAGATGCCAATCTTATTGGCTATGCAAACTAGATAGTCTGAAAATTGTTCTAGCTTGTTCTAGCTCGCTCCAACCTCCAGTGCCCCACAGAGGCTGTTGCAGCAAAAATGAGATCAGCTTCAGGGAAAGAAATTCTGACTCTCTCCTTCTCCTAGATGTGGGTGTATGTCTTTCTCATATGTGCCAGTGCCTGTTCAAGGGGGCTGGCATGGGATCTGTTTAAATAACCTTTTAATTTATGAAGCTTTTCCCTGTCCAAAAATGGCTAATTCAGCCTAACCATGACTGAAGCCAAAGATTTTCACTTCCACTGTGTGGTAGAGGACTTCTGATTGAGTGCTGTTCCCAAGTTTTCCATGCTTTTGCTCAGGTTTTAATTAGGTTCAAACCATCACACATTTTCCACTGCTTTTTAGAGCAGTCAGTCTAAATTTACTGTTGGCAAAAACAAATTGAAAGCTGAAGCAATGTAAAAATAACTCAAAAAAAATTCCCAGATTCAAAATGGACTACCTTGTAGTTTCAATCTGAATGAGTACTTAGATGTTACTTACAGGCTTAGATGTTTGGTTAGATGTTGGGGACTTTTTAAGAAGTGATGTCAGTAACCTTGGTTCAATATTGGTCTAATTGGAGAAGAAGCAGTGGTATGCTTATAAAGTTTAAAACAGATTAAGTAAAAGTTTCAACTGTTTAGTGAAATGGATAAAATATGTAAATAAATACTGGATTATTAACTACATACCTGTTATTTACAAACTTAAAGTACTCCACTCTTTAATGAGTGATACTTCTTCAGCCTTGAGTTCATCCAAGTAACATCTCAGCTATATAAAATGTAGTATTACATATTAGGTGGTTTTTGTAATTCTCAGTGTTTTTCCTGGAGGGACCTCTTAGCTGTTCATGTGAGCAGATTTTTGTTGCACTTTCTTGACGTCCTGAATTTCCAGCATTTTTTGTTTGTTAGTTGTCTCTTTCACTTTCCTTCTTCTGCCTTGTATTTTTGACCCTTTTACAACCTCCTAGATCATGTCATTTATATTTGGCGAAATTATGCTTCAGCACCTGATTGATTTATTCTTCCTTTGTGTTTGTTTTTTTTTTTAACTCAGGCTGTAATTGCACTTCCTTTCCTGGTATCCTTGGTCAGGAGTTGCACCAATAAAGCAATCGTTGCTCTGGGAAGATTTACTTAGGAGAACAGTAGGGTGGATTGTAAAGGAAATGATCTTTATATTTTCTTGGGAATGGCTAAGCACATATATTTCCATGTGAGCAGACAGTTGTGTCTTGGCTGTCCCAGTTAAGCACTGAATTTCAACCTGTATAAAGAGGGTGAGCTATTTGTGTCAAGAACCATTGTTTGAATCCACTTTACCTATTTTTAAAGCC
>WEIU01012878.1:778333-818102 GCA_013389925.1 Aegithalos caudatus | reverse complement strand
CCTCACATATTTAAGTGTGTATATATATATATATATATATATATATACACACACATATTGGTCTGACCTGGGCAACATTACATGATAATAATTTAAAAAGCAACATAACTGGAGGAACCAAGTCAATAGTTAACCATTCACGAGAAGAGAAGAGGAGGGAGCTGTAAAGAGCATTTCTGCCTGGACTTCTTTCCATAAACCTGAAATGGAATGCTGTTAGAAGAATTGATTACTGATAGGATTCATCTCCTGTGAACTTCTGACAATGATTACTGAAGCATTTGGAAACTAGCTTATCTGATTTATCAGCTGATTTTTTCTTGGTCTTTCCCACCCT
Source organism: Aegithalos caudatus (assembly GCA_013389925.1). Classification (NCBI taxonomy): domain Eukaryota; kingdom Metazoa; phylum Chordata; class Aves; order Passeriformes; family Aegithalidae; genus Aegithalos; species Aegithalos caudatus. The sequence continues at coordinate 817,765 of WEIU01012878.1, read as the reverse complement.
TCCAAGAGTAGCAGTTGTGCTTTCCAGAGGATATTACTAGGATTTTTGCTGCTGCTGCCAAAGATCTTCTGGCACGAAATCGCTGTCTGAGTCAGCTTTGTAACATGACAAATTCAGAGGCAGCTGCAGTAGTGATAAGTTTGCTGCCTAGTGGGCAGCTTCTGAGTAGACAATAAATCTCCTACTAGTTATAAAATGTCATTAAAAATGGCCTAACACAGTAACAATTGTGAAATACTGGGCTTATTATTCTGGTTAGCAGGTTGAAAGATCTATCAGTGGTCTGAGTTAGAACAGTTATTCAGTTGTTGTGTATAGCAGCTTCAAAGATTAGAAGCCATTGAAAGAGGATAATGTAGTCTTCCTGTTACCATTTCTCAACTAATTGTTAATTGCTTATATTGCATTCTCATATTTCAGTGATCACATCTGTTGCTTGTATATATGTTTTTCTCCAACGTGGTGGCACTAGAGCAGAGTATATGATGCATTTATCAATGGAGAGATTTTACAGTGGAATTAGGCTGCAGTTGGAGGTGCTCAGTGTTGCATTTCCAGAACTGGACTTTTGTGATTGTTGCTCTGTAGTTCTATTAGGATTATTAATGCTGCAGTTTGTGAGTTAAACTATTGGTTTAATTGGCTTTTTCTTTCCTGTACTACTATCTTCAGTCAACCAGAGCCTGCAGTCCCACTTTTTATGTCTAATTATGTTCCATTTCTGTGCCCCAGCCTACATTTAATTTGCACAGAAGTGGAAATGAAGTTGTCAGTGGCATCTCGCAGTGACTCTCCTCCCCCTTACTTTGAGCTATATCAGATGCCAACACTGCTGATTTGTTGAACCTCAAGCTGTTTTGTTTAGCAGTGCAAAGCTGACTGCTTTGCGACCATCAGACTGGTACAGTGAGACACAAAGTGCTTGTGATATTGCCCAAATTTCTCATGGGTAAAGGTAGGAGATCTTTCAGTTTCAATTATATACTGGCTTAATTGGAGTAATGAAACAAGGTTGCAACTTCAGCATGTGAAATTTCCTGTTCTCTGCTAGCTAACCCTGGTAGAGGACCGAGGTTAACGTGGATTTGATTCAGGAGTGTCAGAAAGCTAAGGAATGCTTCTGTTTTCTATTTCAAGGCTAGTTTTGTTGCAGGATGAATACTACAGTTGTGCTTAGTCTGTATTATCTAAATCAATTAATTGTGGAGTGGAGGGGACTGAAGCATTTTAATGCTTCTCAGAGCAAGAAGAAAAGCTGCTACAGATGTTTTATTCTTCTCCTTTCCTAATGCGGAATAGGGGAAAATTGCAAATATCATGAAGTGTTGCTACTGTGCAGATTTGTTGATGCTATTTTAACATAGTCTTTGTCCTTTTTGACATTCAAGTAGTGGTGGCTTTGTTCTGTCATGCTGTTTTTGTTGTAACTTGAAGTGTGAAGGAAGATTGAGGTTTGTGTAGCACTGAATTTACACTGCTAGAAGCCCACCCTGCAGACCTCAGGTTTTCTGAGTTTGTGCAGCATTGGAGGGAAAAGCTGACCATTGAATTTATTTGTCCCTCAATTACACTGCTTTCTCAAGTACATAAAATTAGGTGGTTGGTAGGTTTTTCTGCATTGCCTTGGTTGGTTTGATTTTTTGTAAGCTCCAATTTAAAAGAATATATGATAGTCTTCCCCAAAAAAAGTTTAAAGACAGAAGACAGAGCGTAAGACCTACAAAGTCTGTTTAGTCATTAATGAATAGAAAATTAACCTGAGTGTTTTTGAGAACTTTAAAATTCTAGTTAGTCTTAGCTCTCAGGGACACATTTTTCCTTCATGATTTTCTGGGGAGTTCTGTAAATACTGGAATGTTCTTAATCAGAGCTTTCACAACTATTTCACTGGAGGATGCACTGTACAGGCTGATTCAGTTATGTAAAACTAAAAACCCATAACTCACACCAAAAGAAGCGGATTCTGCTGAAAAAAGCAGTAGTGTATTTACTGCACAGCATTCGGCTTGCCTGCAGTGATGCTTCAGTCACTTAAAAATGACTAAGGATGTCCAGAAGTACCCACAACCCCAGAAAGCTCTGGCAGCTGGAATTGCTGGTGAGATGCACCTCAGGGTGCCACAGTGTCAGCCCACAGGTGCCTGACAGGGAAAGAATTTCTGTGGCTGATAGTAACCAGAACTTGGCCACAGTCAGTGCTGATTTTGCCTTGATGTGTGATTGCAATGCTGTGGACTCTGTGTGTGCAAACAGGAGGGAATTAACAGAAAAGGAGATGATGGTGGGGTGTTAGATTTTTTAAAATAAGTCATTGAATAAATGCAGATGCTAAGGCTTGAGTGCCTTGTGCACTTCTGGTGCTCAGGTCTCACAAGGAGTTGGAAAAACGTAAAATGCAGAGAAGAGGGACAATAACTCATTTACTAGCTTGTGATCACTGTTAAAAGACTCAATTATATGTACTTTCTTGATGGTTGTGGAAGGATATAACTGCTGTAGAGATTATTAAATGTGGAAGGCAAATAGGTTAGACTTCCTTTTGGTGGCCAGCTTTGGTGTTAAGTTTCTGACGTTTCATAATCTTGGTAGCGTTATATAAAAGAGCTGTGTGCATGTTTCCCTTACCTGCCAGTGAGCCATGCTCTAAACCACCTACACCCTAGGAAGAAAATACATATTAACTTTTAATTTAACACTAAAATTAATGAATTAAATTGGAAATGCAGATTTTAACTAATAATTACATCTCCTGAAACTCAATAATCAAGCACTTATTTGATAACATGTAAGAGCCTGTGATACGTTGCTCAGGGTGAGTATGGTGACAGGTTATAAAATTAGAACTGTAGAGCACATTGGATGTAGGAGCATTTATGTGCTTCCAAATGCAACTTTACAGTGTTGTGGCTTGTGGAGACTGAGGTAAAAAACAGGAGCCCCAGCAGAATATTGCTTGTAGTGGCAATGGTCCCAAGAGAAATTTCAGAGTGCATTACACTCTGTCTTCATGAAAGCTTCTTTCCCTAAAGTCCCAAACTCCGTGTCTTCTCTTCCCTTTGCTCCTTGCTTTACCATTAACAAGAATATGTATACTGGTTTATTGCACTAAGGCTGTGTATGCTTTAATAATGAGCAGCCATCCAAGAAGTTTCAGTTTTTAAACTTTTGTACCAACATAATAGTCTCAGTTGCAGGGATTTCAGCAGAAAAATCTGTTTCACTTAATAGGTGATGACTTTAATTTGTATCATGGATGTTGCACTCATAATTTTGTGTTAAATTGAAGATCAGAGGGGGATGCAACTAAATGTGATTTGAATGTGAGTCAAAGGCCAAGGATTCATGAAATAGAAAAAAAATCATGTTTATAATATTCTCTAAAATATTGCAGAATATTTGTACAGGTGTTAAGACATTAGAGGTACCTTTGACATCTCTGGTGAAACTCAGCCCAACTTGGGTTTTGTTGACTCCAGTCTGATTGTTGAAGCTGTGGTAGCCCACCAAGAACCTTATTATCCAGCTCTTCCTTACCACAGTTGAGTGACTCTTGGCTGTGCTGAAGCAGTGTGTGTGTAAATTGAAAAGCTATATGTGATTTACCTAATTACATTGGAAAATGCTGGCCAATAAAGCTGAGCAGTTTGTTGTTGTGGGGATTTGCAGTGTGTGAACTTCTGACAGTGCCTCGTCAAAAACAGATGGAAAATTGTTTTCCTTACCTGAGAATAAGAGAAACCCTGGGAGGTTATCCATACACAAGGACAGAGGAGTGCAGAATGAGGGAACTGTTGCAAAGACACTTTACCTTCTCACGCCCATCCCCTTTCTGTTCTGGGAGACTGAATTCAAAGAAATAAAGTGAAGAAATGAAATTTCAAAGATAAAGCATAATTTAGAATATATGGGTTTCTTTGTGAAAGGAAATGTGGAGGGTAATGTTAATGTTTCATAGCTTGACTTTGCATGTCCATACAACAAGGATATCAGAATTATAAATGAAGTAATGAATAAATTTTAGATTGCATGCCTTGGAAATATGCAGAAGCTCAGATTTACAATAGCTTTCTTATTTCCCTTGTTTCTAGTCAATGTATTGTTTGACCTATTACAATTCCTTGGAGAAAGAGCATCACTGCCAGTCAAACAACCTACTCATATCTTCTTGATAATTAGTATTTTTACATTAAAACATTAAGTGTTTCCCCATATAACTAGAAGATTTCTTTTATTCCATTAGGTATCTCCCTCTAAGCCTACAGTACCTTGATTATAAGAAGTGATTTATTAAATGTTGAAAACAGAGTGCTGGGTAGTTCCTGTACAACTTTAAGGAAATGGTAAATGATTCAGAAAAGCTATAAATCTTAGAACATAGATCAGGCCCAGGCAGCCCAGCCTTGTCATCACTGTTACTCTTTTCCCTTTGCTACTGCTTACTATAAAATGCATAAAATCACACAATACTCTGTTTCCAGAAGAACTTTCCAATACCATAGTATTGTAAAGATGTACAGATACAGATTATTACAGGTCTGTGATTGACAAAATGTTGCTGCTCAGCCAGGGCACTTGCCAGCTACCATTAGAGATGAGACTTTGTCTGTCAATTTTAGCATTTCTTTCTTTAACAAGAGCTGGGCAAGCTAAAGTCCTTGTATGTTCTAAACAGAAATATTTGCCTTCAAGATCTAGGTTCCCTTACTCTCTGGTCCTTGCAGCTGAACTCCCACCCCCACACAATGTTTCACAGGCAGAGGGAGACAGAAGACAGCCGTGATCTAAGAAGGAAAAAGATTTAGAGGACTGTTAATTGGGTTTTTGCTGCATGTAACAATAATTGTAACACCACTTTTATACTCATGTTGTGGTAGTACTGAATTATTTAAGTAATTTAGTTTTTTGTAGTTTCTTCTTCTTGGTTTGATTCACTAGGTTTCATGAGGTGGTTTTTGGTTTTGGCTTTTTTAAAATTTTTATTTCAAACTGCTGTTTACTGCAGTTATCACAGATATGTGCTACATCTGATTTCTTCTAACATCTTTTAAACTACACAGAATTTTCTGGTTTGCTGTGTCCCTCCTAAGTTTTGCTTGCAGTTCTTGAAATCTATATTTTACTTTATTTTTAAAATTAATTTACTATTTTTGTTTTAATGCTCTAAAGTCACCTAATTTACAAGTATTTCAGTTTCTCCATCTATTGGAGGTTACTTCCTAGAGCTATTTTCACATCCCCAAGAGAGTGTGCCCCTTTTCAGTGCCATGGTGCCATCCAGCCTCAAGGGCTTTTGGTGTCTCCAGAGATGTCAGTGTGCTGGGATGGGTGGGACTGCTGGGGTCAAGGAGCAGGGAAACCCTGGTGTGGGTGATGGATCCACTTCTGGCACAATCTCTAATGTGCTGCATTTGCACTGATTTCCTCCATTAGCTTCTTTTAGATCAATTAGTAAGTCCTGCTGAAGGATAACTGGATACATTTGATTGACAAAAGCACTCTGCACCTAGAGAGCCCATCAGAACTGTCATAACTCAATTTCAGAGTAATTCTTCACTTTGAAGGCAAAAACCTTTTAGAGTCTTAGTCACTCCTGCTTCTTTGGCTCCTAGGCACTGAACTTCAGGCTCTTTGTGTCTCACAGGGCTCTCTCCTGAGTCATCTCCCATTTGTTCAGCTTTCCCTGGTTTCAGTTTGAGCAGCACAGGAGAATGCAGGCTCTGATGTGCAAATTGCCCATACAGAAATGAATTTCAGTGGTGTTTAAGGTTCTGACAGATGTGATCAGATATTGCATTTCAAAGTGATACTGGCATTATTTCCTTTTCTGCTTTTGAGTTTGTTGTGACAAAGCATTAGGTGGGCATATTTTTGTACATTTTTTTAGAATTCATTCTTGGTTAGCTTGATTTTTTTTTTTTTTTTAAGTCATGAATGTAAGGGTATAGTTTTATATTTCAGAGTTATTTGCATCAAATAAATAACATGATTTTTGTTAATAATGCACTAGTAACTTGAAAATGCTTCCATATGTTTTTTGAGATATGTATTAGTACTTATGTATAGTGATTTCCAACTGCAAAAACATTTAGAAAATATGAACAACAAGGTCACACTTAAAGAATTAATGTAGGAGTTGCTGACAGGGGAGCATGTGTGATTTTTGGAGAGATGACTGTCTGTAATTTCTTCTTCTGGAAGTGTTCTGTGTTTTCTCTGCAGTTGTGCATGTGATGCTGTGCTCTGGTGAGATGGGAGAAAAGCAGCCTGAGGGTGTGCTGGTTTGTACCTCAGAGGAATGTTTCAGTGTGCTGGTTGAGTTAATATCACATGAGCTTTCTTATGTAAGCCTCAGAGTGAAATGGAAAGGGACATCACTGGGGCTGTCTCTGACAACAATTCCAGCTCCCCCCCAGTCTGACTGGGCAGCCAGCACCTGTAAATGGCATTATTTTGATGCTTTTTTTTTTTTTTAAAGAGTTAATAAAATCTAGTCATACAAAAAATTGAATAATACAGCTCCTTCATTTATTTCTAGTCTTTTGAATGTGGTAACAGTCCCAAATGTTTATAAGTGACAAAGGGGAATTTCTGTTAAGCGTATTCCTTAAGGTATTTCTTCATATTTTTAATTGCCATGTGCCCGGGTGTTTCATGCAAAAGAAGCAGGGGATATGGAGTTGAGTTTGTTGCTAAATTATATCAATCTGTTCATTTGAATCTGAAGGATAATAGAAAAGCTCCAACAAGTCCCTTATCTGTAGCACAGTTTTACTTTGTGTCATGATGCAATCAAAGCTTCTAAACTGTTATTGGATTAAATAGAATTTTCTGTGGCACAAAACTGGCTAAAGGTTAGTTTCTTGAATAATTGACATCCAAGCTCTATTGCTTGTTTATACAAAACTGCCTCTATAAATGCAAAAAGAAAAAAGCTTTCCCTATTCTTAATTAGCTTTTGGTTTTAGTATTATACAAATACATGTGAAAGAGTTCAAGTAATTTCAGAACAAGAAGCCTGTTATTAGTTAAAAAGATGAAGTTTGGGGTTTTTTTTTTTTTTTTTTTTTTTTTTTAATTCTCATCATTTCTTACTGGAATTATTAAATATAATTATTCCAGCAGGTCCATGGCTAATGCCAGCTATTCAGGTAGCACTGACAAATGAAGATCTCTGCTTTGCATTAGAAATGGCTGTGTCTAGAATGTTTTCTTTGCAAATATCAACAACGTAAGAAAAAGCTACCATCAGCTAAGGCTAAACCAAAATAAACACTAAGGATTTGTTTTCCCTTCCTTCTGCCTTAATGAGTATCTTCCTAGGGACTGGTATCCTCTTCCCCTGCCCACCTCTTGTTTGCCAGGCTGGGAAAGGGGCTCTCACATCTGAGAAGGAAGTTTTTTCCGATGGGAATCATGGTGGCCAGATATTCTCATCTCCTTGTTTGTCATTGTCCCTGGGCTTGGAGAACATTTCACATGTAACTCACCCCTTTTTTGTACATTTTGTTATCAGTTGTTGCTCTTCCCTTGCCTTTATTTTCTTCTTGCTGTTTTTAGTGAATCGCTCTTTTCTCTACCTGTGGTCTCTGCCTTTTGTGTTTCTAACTGGAGAGGGAATAGGGGGAGCACTAAACTGGGAAGTACCCTTCCTGAACCAGGACACTGCTAAAGGCATAGGAATAAAATTGTTAGGTTCTATGTTTTTTAGGGTTTAGTAAGTGAATAAACAAAATCACATATAAACTATTCTCTGTGTAAGATTTTTGTTTTTTGTGCAAGACTCTTTCTACAATTCTGAGGTATCAGGAGAGAAGCACTAGATGACCTTATAGGAACTTCAGAGAGCCCTGGTTATACTGAATCATTGTAATTATTTTGCCATTGGCTTCACTGAACACAAAATTTAACTCCCTATATGCTAACAACTGACTTTTTACATTCCTTCCCCATAGAATGCAGTATGATACAGAAATATATTGTAAAAAATGTTGTGGTTTCTTGAGACAGTATTTTTTTGATAACTAGAGTTGTATTTTCAGAGGAAATTCGGTTGCTTATATCTGGCTTATTTTTTGCAGTGCATTTAGAAATGGGATCAGGGATTTAAAATAAGCATCTTGCTTGTTTGATGCCTCGGTAAGTAATGGTTCTCTGGGAAATGATCAGTTATAAATGGATAAAAAGATAAAGGAAAAGCCAGTTTGAATGTTGATACTGAATCTGTAAAGCTGGTAATACCCAGTGGTAGTCAGAACATGCAGCATTTTACAAGTCCTTCAGTGTGTGAGCTCTGGTGTTACAATGAACCATGTCTGAATATTCCTTAGTGGAAATGCACCAAGCATTTGCCTTACCTGTGTAAATGGCTCTGCAGCTGCAGGGTTTGAGGTCCTGTCTGCCAGTCACAGAAGTTACACAAGGCCTTCCCATCTCTTGGTCTCCTGGGTCAGTTTTCTCCCTACAGCAGCTACTGTTGCCTGCCTGGAAAAAGTGTTTACAGTGAGAGGGCCACGGAGTGTGGGTATCGTTTAAAGCTAGCATAGGAAACTTGCTTTGTTCAAGGTGTAACCAGTAAAATCTGCTTCTGAAGCTGGAATGCTGCAGGACAGATGTGATGGATGGGAATGGCTGCTACTGCAATCTGTGCAGAAGCAGCTGCCCTGAATGCTGCTGTTTCCCAGCATAATTTACATCTTACTTTTTTTCTTTGCCTGCATTTTTTCCCTGGGCAGTTACAGGTTTATCAATATCAGGACATAGTATAGGAAGCATTGAAAGTGGCAGCCTTGGAGGAGCAAATAGCATTTCTAGTAACCATATCATGCCTTTAAGATCACTCCAAAAATAAGGTATAAGGAGCCTGACTGGTATGAATAAGATAACATATATTAATGAGGCAAGAATACAACTTCACTAACACTTTTTAGACAGTTTTGGACCTAAACAAAATAAACTAATACCTCTAGACTTCCTACTGATTTTTTTCAATTGTCCCCAAGGCTGAATTTTTTTAGAAACCAACTCTATGTTTATAAATAAGATATCTTGAAGCCTTCCTTTGAAATGTGAACAGAATTCTGGTTCATTTGATTAAACAGTGGTAACTGAGAGTTGGCAATGATGTATCCATTTTTGGAGTATGGGAATCTTGCCTAAACCTGTGCTGATATAGTAAGGCAAGAAAAATAAGAGCTAGAGTGCCTAGCTTTTTTTTTTTTTTTTTATTGCAGCTTAGTTGGAAAGATTGCAGCAGAAATCAATAAATCAATATCCCTTACTTCTTTTGCATGAAACACCTGGACACATGGCCACTAAAAAAATGAAAAAAATTCCTTAAGGAGTATGCACTGAATTCAGAAAGTCTGCATGCTTAATAGAAATTCCCCTTTGTTACATATAAACGTTTGGGACTGTTACTGCAGTCAAGGACTGAAAATAAATTAAGGAGCTCTATTATTCAATAATTTTTTGAAAGCCTAAGTTTTATTAATTCTTAAAAAAAAATCATAAAGTCAAACATCACAGTATACTAGTGTTTATATACCAGGCTTCTGAAGCTATGAAAGACAATTCCAGCATAGAAAAGTCAATTCAGTATTTGGTTAGGAGTAAAATAAAACAAGAGACAATAGGATTTATTATTTATTAGACAAAGTCAGGAAAACTGTACAAGTCTCTACAGTGTTTTCTTTTTGTATTTTCTGCAGTTATGTTTAGAATCAGTTTTTAGGTTTTGTTTTTATCAATATTTAATGAAGCTGTAGCAGACTTGGTGAATGCAACATAAAATAATAGCAAGATTGTAACTTTTACAAAACTCATGTATGGGATATATGAGTTATCTCCAGCAGAAAGTACCCAGCAGCTCCAGGGGAGATCTAGGATATCAATTAGTGACCCAGCTTTGGAATATTGGACCCTTGGAATATTGGACACCTGATCTCTGCAGCCCAGAGATCTGTGCACAGCTCAGCTGTACCAAGGGTCCATGTGCATCAACCTGCTTAGACTTGCACAAACCTTCCAAACCAGAAAAGACTCTAATTGAAGAGTGACTTTTAATGAGATTATTTATATAACAAAAAAAAAAAAAGTTACCAACTCGAGTACTTTTCAACATTAGGATTGCAGTCCAAGGCTGCCAGAGGAGCTGCCAGCATCATTGTTACCTATGACTGTTGTACTTAATTTGAAAGGTGAGGGACAAAACACAAAAGAAAAGCTTGAGCTTGTGTCTAAGTGGAGAAAATGAAGCATTTATGCAACTTATTCCCATATATAAATAAAACACAAATGTTGATTAATATTAAACACAGGAATAATTAAAATAATGCAGAACAAAACTTCTTAAGAATATATTTAATCTAAAACTTTTAAATGCTGACCTTGAGAAGGTGTTCTTGATTTAATTACGGTGTAAGAGGAGTCTCCTGCACTTCAAAAGCCGTGCTGTGAGAATTCTTTGTGTCACTGCCAGGCTCTGTGATGGTGCCTTGTCCTTTGGGGAGCACCTCAGGTCCTTTGGGGAGCACCTCAGGTCCTTTGGGGAGCACCTCAGGTCCTTTGGTCTGTGCATTGCAGCTGCCTTCACGAAGGTATTTGCACAGATTGTTACTTCAGAGCAGGCTGACAAATACAAGTGTTCTGTTCCCTAAAGCTGGATCAAGCTGAGTTTCTGCTCATCAGTTTTACTTTTAATTATCATCAGTGCTTTCAAATGACGTTACCTTCAGTTTTCCATATTTAAAAGGAATAGAAATATGACAGGTTACTCAGGTTTATAGTTATTTTTTGCCTAGTCAAGTTTTAAATGGTCATTTTAGTTCTCCTGGGTAAAACTGACCTAACAAACTCTTTTCTATGTGAGGAATTTTTATTTACATTAAAGCTGATCATTCTTGAAATGTCAACAGTGATATGCTAGGCACTGTTTGCATCTATAAACATTGTGTGTTGTCTCCAAAATTCAACGTGATTTCAGTTCAGGGTTTGCTTGGAATCATTTAAAACATAGTTTCTATTTAGTCTGCATCTTTTTTTGTAAGTGCTGCTACTGGGGAGACTGGCATGGCCTTTTGTTCCGAATCTGTAAGAACATTTGAGGAAAGATGGTTAAGGTTTATTCCCAGGACTTTTTTTTCTCTCATCTGAAAACACTAAACTGCAATATTTGCTCTCAAGAGGAAAAGCAAAAGCTGTTGCATACAAAGAATAGGGTGGCTATTTTCTTATTATTTTCAAATGTGTTTTATTAATCTTCTGTCATTTTGTCTGCATATAAGGAAAACTTGTAGAGGTGTTTTATTAAAAAATATACTGAGAACAAAAGAAGTTACTATGACAAATTTTTGGAATTATCTGAATTTTCTTTCAGAACTTTACTTACAGGTGCCTTGTGGTTCAGTATTTTGGTTCTCAGCTTTGGTGATAGTTTGGTGGATATTTACCTTGTACTGAGTTATGAGCAAAACCAAGTTCAAGTGTCTGTAACTTTGAGTTTGAAAGGTTCTATGTCTGAGCACCGCTTCATTTATTTCATAGCAGGCAACTTAGTATTTTGTGATAGGCTGTATGGCATAAAATGAAATGTTCTCTTACTATTTCAGTACATATCAGGTCCTGCAAAGTGATTAGGAATTTAAACTTTTTGAATTAAGATTGAATATGAAGATTAAACTATGGCTCTGTGGAAATCATCATCTACCTTGAAAATCACATTCCGTTAGACAAAACCTTGTCATAGTGGAAAAAATTAAAATATGTGTCAGTCAGGCATCTTCCTCTGAAAATTTCACTTTATTGTTGATTAATCCAACTGGATTGGAAAGGTTAAAGAGATTTATTAGAAGACAGGAATGATAGTTCACCCTGACATACTGTCAGTCTATTCCAAATCTAATTATCTAACTAAATATTCCAAAGGTGTAGCCAGTAGTTCTACCTGTAGTCAAGATTTTAACTGTGTTTTGGGGGTGGATTTATCTACACCTACAGATTATCTATGTGAAATGACACAATTGCCTATGTTTGAGTTGAGTTTTAGGTTGTTTTTTGTGACTGGTGAATCAAATTAGCACTCACCTTGGGAATTTGGCTTTTTTTCTCTTTCATTGTAGGTGTTATTTTTTTTTAATTTGCACTGTATGAACTACTTTTGCTTGTTTTTTATGAAAAAAATTGTATCTTATTACAAACCATGTATTTTGGTGTAGTAATATGAAAATATTGCTCTGGTTAAAGGACACGAAGTAGGTGTCTTTACATTTCAGCAGGGAAACCCTGGAAATTGGAAGTGGTTGGGATTATACTCCAACTTTGCTGCAGTCTGGTTTGTTTTTCTGCAAGTATTTCTTGTGTATCTTTCATGAAATCCGACTGCAAATAACGCTGCAGTCAAATGGAGATTTGCATGCCCTGTGCTTTCCATTCCTTTTAGTCTGTGTTTGATGTTACTGAGACCGGCGTGATGAAATTTATTTAACATCTACCGTAGGATATATCCAATATTTATCCTTCTTTCCTCCCCTTGTTTTCCCCTCAGACACTACAACGTATTCCACGGAGCGATCTGAGCACTTTAAGCCATGCAAAGACAAGGACCTTGCCTATTGTCTCAACGAGGGGGAATGCTTTGTGATCGAGACCCTGACGGGATCCCACAAACACTGCCGGTAAGTGCCACAAAAGGCTTCTGTCTGAGGGAGGAGGCAGCAGGAAAAAAAAAAATATATAGATCTTTGGGTGTAGAATGTTGGAAAAAAATGGGATTTTTTTCTCCACTCCGACTGCATCCCTCACAGCTGGTGGGTTTTTTACTAGTCTGTGATCATCATATATAGAAATATGTAAATACAAGAAGCAACATTTTGATCTTTTTTCATAGAAAAGATCTTTCATCTTTCATAAGAAACATCCTCAATATTCTATTTTCTAACCATACAAACATGTAAGGATTAATGTTTCATTTTCTTGGGTTTTTCACATGTAAAAGTCCTGTATTCCCCTACATACCAGAATCATTCCTATTGTGGGTACTGCAGCTAGAGTATTTGACAATAGCTGTATGTATTGTGAATTGAGAGGGGGGAAGAGCCAGTAGTTTTAAGAATTAGGGTTTCTCAAATTTAATTACTGAAAGATAAAATGGACTGTAATAGCCATCTGAACTTGCTCTATAGCTGTTGTACACTTTTATACTCCAAACTTCTGCTGTTATGCAAGACCATGTTGAATGTAGTGAAAAGAAAATCAGAAAAGTAAGGCAGCTCATAATATTATTGTTATTATTATTGTTATTAGTTAGCCATAGGGGCAAATAAAAAGGAGTGATATCCAGAAGGAATACTGCAATATCTTCCTAAAGATGAAGATTTTAATACACCCACCAGAATCCCAATTATTTAAGCAAGAACAGGTTTTCATTTTGGAATACTTGTGATCTAATTTACTCCTAAGATACTGTGTATGGTATACAAACATTGGAGACATTCATATGCCCAAGTTATAATCTGAACATCTAAATATATGAAGAACTCAACCATGAATAAAATGTTTTGAGGACAGAAGATTTCCTGAAGGATTTGGGACTTGAGATGCTAAGTTCCAATAAAACTAGAAAAAATTAGTCTCAAACTTATGTGTGCCTGACTTGAAAATGGAAATTTATTAATTTAAAGATTGATGAACTTCTGCTTATCATAAGAAGAGTATTTCTGAGGTTTTCACTTTTTTTATGCAATTAAGGGTGTTTTTTCACATTCAGTGGTTCAGTGGTCACTGATTTCCCTTTTTTATGTTTTTGTATGGCATGCTTAAATTAAATATTATGATTCATTTACTGTGGAAAATTGATGTCTTTTTCTGCTTCCATCATAATGCTACACAGGTTTTGTTTTTTTCTCAAAGCAGACGAGGTTTTTTGGTCTTTCTTAGAAATGTCATGAGCTGTTAAGGGAATTATATCACTCAGTTATTCAATGGTTTTTCATTATTAGAATATTTAAATGGAACAAAAATGCTATAAAATAGAGAAAAATGGATGTATATGAGAATTTTTAAATTGGCTGATAAATTTAGTAGCCTTTAAACAGACTGGTTCTGTGGACTGTAGATTACATTTTTAAAAAATTGTACGAGATGCCTCTTAAGAGCTGCATCCTTTTTTGTTGTTGTTGTCATTGGTTTGTTTTGTTTTACTTTCAGAATATTTCCTATTGTCTTTGCCAAGTTCTCATTTATTTCCTAGGATTTGGTTAGTGCAGCCTGACTAGTGATTAGAGGTTTTCCACCCAAGCTTTCCTCTGTAAACTCAACAAGCCAGAATGTTGACTTTCCATTCTTTGCAGCAAAGGGAAATCTTTTCATCACCTTCCTTATGTTACCCTTCCATAGGGAAGCACCACTGTCTCTGGGAGTCTCTTGGCTCCCATGTGTTTTAGGTTTTTGTTGCTTGTACAAGCCCCAGGCACTGGCACATTCTCTGAGAGTTAAACATCTTTTTATATAGTGGGTACTTTGAATGGTGCAACGCCCAAAAGACCTGTATGAGGCAACAATTTTCATATAGTAGAAGATACATTTTAAAATTTAAAGGGTGGTTAGTTGTAATACTTTTAGTTTTGTAAGGACCTTGGACATTGCAAGCAGCAACCCATTCAGAATCACTTTAATACTGATAGGTTGTCATTAATAGAGAAAAACCTTTAGATTTGACCCTTAAATGCTGGATCTCTACCTTGGTAGATGAGTGTATCTTTGTCAGGGTCAGTGCTGTAATGATGGAGGTGTTTTTCTTTCTGTAGCCTATATCAGTGCTCAGAAATAACAGCCAGAATGTACACATATAGAAAAGTACAATACTGATATACTGTAATTGCCCTCTAACTAGTAGAAAGCAATTTTTTACTGGGATTATGGAATTCCCATTGCGATCAAAAGGAATCATTTGAATACAGAATTATGAAGACTTAAAATGGTACTTCATTCTTAGAATCAGGCTGCATTGTGTATTCTCACTGTGAGAGTGATTTTGCATCTGTTCTGGGAGCAGAGCACCAATTTACTGAAATGAGAATTTGCCATGTGGAACAGCTGCAGACAGAGGACCTTGAATGAGCAAAAAAGTTTTATCCCCCTTGGTCAGGTTTGAAGGGTATTAGCAGATGATATTCACAGGGAGTTGTGCAGTTGTTCTTGTGTGTGCATGTCTAAGGATAAATATGCTAACTATAAAGGGATAAAAAGAGATTAGGTAGCAATTAATCAATATTTGAGTTACACCTTGGACCTCTTCTGTATCCTTGTGACCCACACTGGCAACGCCAACAGCCTCAACTGGCAGCTCAGGCTCCTTTCAGAGTTAAAAACTCAGTTGTGCTGTTGCTGGAACTTTGGCATGTGTCCATCTTCTGGCTCCAGCTGTCACTGGTGACACTGGCACCGGGACATCGAAGAGCACTGGCTCTGACTTGTTCCACTTTTGTGGGATTTCTGCCCTGCCTGCTTTGAACCCAAAACTGTGGGGAGTGGGGCTAAGCTGCAGCTTTGGCCAAGGCTGTGTTGCAGGAGACCACTGGGAACACAGGAAGTGAGGAGGTCAGAAGGAGCCCTGATCATGGATCTTCCATTCCTGTTCACCTCCAGAGGAGTGTCCTGAAGTCACAGAACTTTGTGTCTTATTTATTTTTTTTAATTAATTTTTTTAATTCTAAATTCAAATTCCATAATTCAATTTTTTGTTCAAACTTCTACATTTTTTACTCAGTGTTTCTGGGTGAAAAATTGCCTGGGATGTAAACTGGCAAGAATTCTCCGGCGTGGTTAGGTAACAAACAAGATCCACTGGATGTTTTGTGCTATTTTAAAGCTGTGACTTCAGTGTTTATTTTTGTGAATGGTTTAACATGAGCTTGTTTTAAGGATAGGGTAGGTCATCAGCAGGGAAACTTCATTTTTAGCTTCTCCATATGCTTGAATTTTTTCTGTGTTGCCACCTTGAGAATTTCAGCTGAATGGTGAGGGCGCCTTAATTTGTAATTTACACAAAACAAATCAAGTACACAGTCGACTCTGACACATCAGTGTTTAATGGGGTGTTACATAATCCAGGCTTTAAAAAGACCTGTTCAGCTTTTCTTTGTACAATTTCGTTTAAAAGACCCCATCTCAAGTCATCCTGGGTTTGGGGTTTTTTGTTTTTGTTTTCTTGTTTTTGGTTTTGGTGGGGTTTTTTTTTCATTTGGCTTGTGGGGTTGTGGTTTTTGGGCTTTTTTGTGACTTTGTATGTTACTTTTTCTTTCTTTTTTTAGTCCCTGAATTTTCTTAAGATAACCCATATAAGACTGGAAAACACTGGTTGAGTAAATGGCTAAAACTTTTGAGGGGAGAAGAGGATTGTACTTTTAAATTTCTCCTCTGAAAGAAGCCTTTAAGGCTATTGTGTATACACAGGATGTCTTGGCATTGGCAATGAACTCTGATGTGCTCTTTATAGATTTGAGTATGTTGGGTGAGCTATTCCTTTCATCCTGTCTTCCTGCCCTTCATCTCTCCTTCAAGCAATAGAAAGACTGAATAAGTTTCCTGATGATAGAGGATGAAAGAATAGATTCACAAATGTACAGTAAACAAAACATTTCCAGTTGACCAAATTACAGCAGGTTATACATCAGCATCTGAAGTGTTGCTACTGTGGTTGCAGTCCCAGAGTTTTCAGATTTCAATGGACAGTCTGTTTTTGATGCATACATGCTGTTCTGGTGAATTCTGAGCTTGGTGATCTTGCTCATATTTATGCATAAATTTTCCATTTTTACATTTAGTTAATTAAAAAATTATACCAGCATTTCTCAGCTTTGTTTAAAATCTGTCATGAGAGCAGAAGGATTGAATCCCCATTTAATGAATATCCAGTTTGGATAAATGTTTATATACTGTCAGGTTTTATTGTGAGCCTTCTGCATAATAGTAACTGTAATCCAGGCATAGCCCTTGCTGTCAGTGGAAGCAGGAGAAAGGGATCAAACAGATGGGACTTTAGAACAGTTCTGAGCATGGCATATGATACGTGCACTTAACCATAAGTTAAAAATCTAAAAAGCTAAGAATATAATTTCCCTGATTTAGTTACAGGGCTTGTTTTCTAGGCTTTGGCGGTCTGACCTAGGTGTTTTAAAGTACCAGCTACTCCATTTTGTGCATTCCCCCATCTTGTATTATCCTGACACTTTTCCAAATGCGAGCCCAGGAAATTATTCGCTGTTGAATACAGTAAAAAATCTCACTCATGTCATAATATTCCAAGCGTAGTTTCATCAAAATAATCCACTGTATTGAGATGACAATGTAACATACAGCAACAAACTTGTAAAGAGAAAGAAGACTGTGCTTGGAATTTAGGATGTTTTCCATGCCAAGAGCAATCAACAGATTTCCTGTAGTGAAAATTATTGTCTTATGAGCATTGCTGTAGCACGTGTCTAGATTATACTTGTGCAGTTGCATCACCACTTTCTGGACTGTCTCTGCCTTTAATTTCATGCTTACTTTGGAAAGCCTCAAGTGAAGTTGAAATACAAAGCTAGGTATCTATAAGCTGTTGTTAAGCAACTCTTTAGTAACTTTAATATAGATACCCCATTGTGTTATTACTCCATCACCTGTTTATTCAGCAGTGCTCTCACAGACTGTGGTTGCCTCTGAAGCTCAAATGGAATGACTTGTGTGCCTTAAGTCTTGTGCCTGGTTCATCCTTTTCAAAACTCAGCCTGTAAGAGGTCAGGAAGCTGGAATTCCAGCCAAGAAGTCTATTACAGGGAGTGCACATTCCCAGGGTAGCATTAGCTTGCCAATGTTAATTTACTCCAGGTAGCACTCATAATAACAAAATTAAAACTTCTACTGCCTTAAGTAAATACTATTATAATCTACAATGTGACTACTTCTGTCTTTTTTTTAATGGGAAACCATCATGCTTTTCTTCTATAATTTTATACAAGATATTTCTTCTTCACAAAACAAGCAAATAAAAAAATCCCCCAAAAAAGACCAAGCCAGAAAACACTCGCCAAAGCCAAAGCATTTCTGTGCATTCTCTTTCAAACTCCTGCCCCTTAAACACCAGCAAGAGTTTGTATGGCTTTGCTGTCACATACTTGGTGTCTTGTTTTAAACTTTTTTAGATATGAACTGTGAAGAAAAATGGTTCCTAACCCTCAAGGTGAAATGGTGTAAAGTCCAGGAGGTCTGCAGGACTCTTACTTTTTTACCTAGGTATCCTGACTCCTTTCATATTATCCAGTCTTATGTAATTTTTCTCATTTGGTCTGAATTTTTTTGCAATCACATATAAGCCTTGAGTTCTTTTAATTGGATGCAGTTAATTAGAATAAAAACTAAATTAACTGGTCCAAATACCAAATTTCACCTATATAAAATCAGTACTTTTTCAGTTATCTCTATTCTTTTTCTAACAGTCTTCTGAAATTAAGCCCCTTCAAGTCTGATATTATGGTAGAAGAATTCAATAAATAACAAACAGGTTTTCAAATGTAAATTGAGTCTTTTAACATCCTCCCCAGATGCAATAGTGCAGGAACACATAATATGATATTCATATGAAACACAAGAACATCTGATTCATGCTTTCATAATTTTACATTCAGAAGATAGAGACTCTTGAGAAATCTTCTCGTCAAAGTACTTTTAATTATTGATTAATTTTGACAGTACCAACACTCTGTCTTACAGTGTTTTTATTTACACATCTTCCCCTTGACTGTTGCCATACGACTTCTGCTGTAACTTCTCTGGTAGAAAATACTTTCAGCTCACAGAATACATGTGACAATTTAAAAGCCTCGTGAAATCCAGTTATTTTTTAAATATCTGCAAAACTAAGGGGTTGAATGCAGCAGTGTAATAGTTTTCATGTCAAATGTCCTGACAGATATTTTCCTTGATGTGTTCACAGAAGTTCACCCTTCACCCATTGAGGTGAACCAGGTTATTGCAGATGTTGCCATCCACACAGGAAGGAATGAAGGTGTCATTCCTTCAAGCACCTCTGTGCACCAGAGGTCCCTGGAAAAACATCTATTATCCATTTATCCCTCTCAAACATCTTCTGAAAACAGTTTTGTGTTACTTCTCTTGTTTGGGGGAGCAGTAAAAAGAAATACAGAATGAAAGAAAGCTTTGTATGTAATAATAGTTTTAAGTTTCTCTAGCCTATATTCATAATATTTCAGGTTTTATTTGCTTTCTGCTGAGCACCTTAGGGTATATAGTTTAATTCTTTGCCTTTGAAAAAAAAAAAATGGATTACTAATCAGTGGGGTTTCCTGGCTCCATTTCTGTCTTTTGAAGTCATGAAATTTATGCACCTGCTTAAGATTATGGTGAAGACACGTTTTTCCAGTGGGAACAATAAGGTAAAAGTCATAATACAGATAAAATGCATGTCCAGATAATTAAATTACACTCAAATTTAACAGTTCACCTGTGATTCATTCAATTTAAGCAACATAAAAATCTTAGTTCCATTTTGTCTTCTTTGAAATGTTTATTCAAGTTAATATTTTTGAAAGAGTTTGACGAAATAGAGAAATTGTGTAGATGTGCATCCAAAGTTAATGTTGGCACTTAAGAAAATGAGTGTGTTTTAAACTTGTGTCAGCATGCAGTACTGAAAAAACATAAGATGCATTTCTTTTTCTCAGAATACTGAAGACTAATGTAAATCCATTTTCAGTTAATGTAAAGTATGGGAAAAATAGCTACAGGCTTAGCACATCCCCCTGCTTAAAATTTAGTTTTTTAAAGCCACACCACTGTAGTTCAGAGATAATAGCATCAAATTAAGCAGTGTTAATTCTTTCAATTATGTATGTACAGAGTTACTTCCCAGACATAAGAGATGCATATCCTTTTTTAGAATAACCAGTAATGTGAGTGAAACAAAAATATTTCTGGAGGCTCTAAGTAAACTGTCATCTCTTCCTGGAGTTCTGGAAGAGAAAGAGGCCAAATTCAGCTCCCTTTGGATTTGGCAAGATCCTTTCAGCTGGTTGAATCAAGAGCTGGGCTATAACCTGGAATTTCAGTAGGGAGAAGTGAGATATGTAGTTGCCAGCTCAGCAGCTGAGATGGCTTTTTCTTGAGGCTGCTAATAATGCTTGGATTTCTTCATTTGGCTCTTAAGTGGGAGATCAGGAACCAGTGGTGTGCTAACATTCATTCCCATCTCTCAATATCAAGAATACTTCAATCTGGTGGAACCTTTCAGCTTTAGCACCACCTTTTCTTGTGCCTACTCTTGTTTCTGCAGCTGTATCTTGCCATCAGAGTTTAGCAAGGCATCCTGGTTGTGTAGCCTGGAGGGATGAGTCAAATCCAAATGAAGAAATACATTCTATACAAAATACAAACTTCTAGTAAGAAAGTTGATCTGTTAATAGGAGAAATTCAGTCTAAACTTCCTCCTGTTTCCTACTTCTAAAGGAAAATAAAGCTGTGACACATACAGAAAGCTAATACCCAGTGCATGCTGTCAGAAACTAAATACAAGAGCAAGAGGAATATCCTGAAAATTGGAAAACCACCAGTTGGTTAAGTCCTTCCACTGCAAGGAGTGTTCTGTCATATTATAAAAATTGGGTTTTTTCCCCCCCTTATTTTCCAAGGCCCCAGTGGCAAAAGGTTTGCGGAGCTTTTATAGTACACACAAAGAATTTGTAGAAAAGGAAACCATATCTTAAAATGTATGGGTGCAAATATTGATGGCATAAATTGCATCTGTCTTGAAGCTAACATATGCAAATATTCTGCCACCAAACTCTGCTTTTAAATTAACTTGGAAATGAGTTAGGTTTGTTGTTGTTCTTACCTCCCTTAGGCAAGAAGGAATTTGTGAAGTGCATAATGTAGACATCTGAAATCTCTCATTTAAATTCTCATCCCTGCCAGTGTCTTAAGTACACTGAAAGCAATAGCATTTCCAATCTAATCCTATCTGCAGATATTCTCCCAGAAGATCTGGGAAAAAAAAACTTGCTGGAAGAAAAAATAAGCTCTGGACAATTGAGTCCTTTAAATAGAAATATATGCCAACTATATCAAAATGCTAACTACCAGAACTTTAATCCACCAGCACTCTAGATCCATCTAAATGAGAACAAACAAAACCAACCACCTGTTTCCTCTATTCTTTACTGCTAAGAAAGCCCTTCCTGCTATCTCAAATAGGGAGAGGGGAAGTGAGGCAAAAATGTGTGGATCCTGTAATGTTGTGTAAAGTGGGGCACCTGAGATTAGACAGGCAGGTAAACTGTTTTACGTGAGTTGCACTGAATAGACAAATATTCTGGTTCTTATCCTGTGCCCATTTATGTAGTGTTTGAATTTTACACTTACTCCTTGAAGTTATTCCAGTGCAGAGGGGTGAACTCTTTAGGCAACCTGCCAACAGTATATAATAAGAAGCAGATTTAGATAAAGTCTCTTCAGAGATAATGCCAGGAGCTTGTAGTGGAATACCTTTGGGCTGTGTTTGTGCTTCATCAGCTGCTTTTTTAGGTAGAAAACTGCAGTTTCACAAGAATTGTGCTGTTGAAGAAGCCACTGTGAGAAGCTTGGTGCAATATCTGCACTCTCACATGGATCAGCACACAAATCTGAGGTCCAACTCCAAGCACTTAATATGGTTATAATATCCCAATGATGGGATAATTAATTAATTAAATACAAAGGATATTTGACAGATGAATGCAAAGTCAGATGTTATCTGTTGAGCTGCTCCTGGAAGGGAAGCATCTGCTATAAAGCTGTGTAAGTTTATAAACTTTGCATCAGGTGCTGTATATTCCTTAGCAAACAGCAGTACTTGGTGAATTATACAATCTCTGCAGCAAGACTTTTCTCTGAACCTTTCCTATTTCATGATGCTTTATCATTTATTTCATTGCTTCATGAGGCAAATTTATTTTATTTTTAAAAAGCATCTTACAAAAAAAATCTGGAAACTAATTTATTTTTTTTTGTTTGCTAGTTTTTATTAAAAGTTTATTGAGGACAGGGGGAAAAACACTTAGAAATGAAATAAAGCTACAATTTGATCTTACTAGTCTCAGGAAAATCCTTACAGACTGGCCACATTCCTTTGGCCTCAATTTACACAAAAATATCTGGGTTTTTTCTTGCCTCCCCTGTTTTGTTTTGTTTTGGCTATTTTGAGAAGTGAAAACTAGAATAATAAATATAATATTTAAAGTGATGGTGCTGAAGTTGATGGGATCACTCTGGCAGACTTTTCGGGGCTGCAGAATGGAACTTTGTGTGGGAGCTGCACTTCAGTCAGGCTGCCCTTTAATTCTGCCCTTCCTCTTTCTGTCCATTTCTTTTCATTTCTCTTCCATCTGTAGGTCCCCTCTAACACTGTTCAGGTAATAGTGAGATACTGACTTTTGGGGTCCAGTGCCATCAGAAGTTGGAGGGCAGTGTAAAGTCTTTGTGTGATGGCTCCTGCATGGGGCATTCCCAGTGGACTGCCTTCTGGAGCAATTCTCAGCTTTCTGCTTAAATTTCTCACTGTGACTGGAGCTCCCAGGAGAGTTTGTGAAGAAGACCAAAGCCTAAAAATTGAGGTTTCTGCTAATGTTACTGGAGAAGTACTAGCAAAAGCCTGAAACAAGCTTTCACCCCCCATTCCCTTCAATAGGAAAAGTTTATTTCAGGTATCATCTCAATAAATTTGTAAGGTGGGTAACATACCAATATAAGGCTGTGGTTGGGGCAGCAGGGTGACTGTGTGCTGATTGTCTTTGAGGGCTCTGGAGGAAAAGAGGCAGAATGGGAACTCTGAGTTAGTATAGGCAGAACACAGGAAAATAAAATCATAATTTGATGGATTAATAAATCAGCAATTAAATAAGACCAACTGCTTGAGTATAGCTGTTTTTCCATTCAGGAACCCTTCAAGTCTTTGTGGACTGGGGAAAATTACATGGAGGGGAATGGTGTTCATAAATCTGTGGTGCTACTTCCATGCTAAATTGCTGCTGTTTCCTTGTGACTTGCTAACTCAAAACCAGTGCAGAAATCATTGGGACTTCCTGTTGCTGCATTGTCCAGGGTCTGCATCATTTTATCTTACTTAGAACAATGGTCCTTTTGTTTTGTAAAGCATCCAACCTGTTACAAAAGCTACCAGCTCTGTGCAGTACATCAGCTCCTATTAGGGAGCAGCAGCAGGTGATGTAGCTGCTCTGGTAGTGCCAGTGTGAGATACTGATCATGTGTGGTACAGAAAGGCTTTGCCAAAATGGACTCAAAGCAGAGCATGAGTTCCAGGTGGCAGTAAGGGTTCAAATCATCCAAGTCCTTTTTGTTGGCAAAAAGGACTGCAGTAGTTCTGCTTTTCTCTGTTACTTTTGATCATCCTGTTTGGGAAATGTTTTTCTTGTGGTTATCTATAGAGGTGATAAGTTAATACTACTTGGTTTATTACTTGTTTTTAGGAGTGGGATGGAGGGTTTACCTCTGTACATTGGAACTTTAAAATTGTTCTGGAACTAGGAATTTCTAGCTTAGCAAAACAAATTTCTGTCAAAAAACATGACTTCCCTGAAATTCAGGAAGGTAATAGCAGCAACGACTAAAATTTGATGTGGTGGGGTTGTTTTGCCTTTTTTGTATATACAGTTAAAGTATATATAGAAAACAGCCCAAAGCAAGAAACTAAGATGCTTTCTTTTGGAAAGAACTAGCAAGTTCTCATAGCAGTGGTTTTAAAATGCTCATTCTTGTAAATCCCTGAGCACTCTGTGTTTGAATAATAATGATTTACAGCAGTGGAAATGTTTGGTACACTGCACTAAAGATTTTTATATCTATCACATTTTTGCAAGTAGTGCACAGTAGAATATTTCCTAATAGAAGAAAATGGACGAGATAGTGGCAATATATGCAACATGCTAGCAAAAAATAGACTGTATGAATTTTAAATAAAGTACAAAGTTAATTCATTATGCATGATGGATAACTATAATATTTGCCTGGATGAAATTTCTAGTAAATGTTACTATTTTCTGAATCAAGATGATTGTGGTCTTGTCCAGAGTGACTTTCTTTGTGTAGTTTGATTTGCTTGTGATGTAAACATAAATCAGTAAACAAGATGCATATTGACAGAACTGGAATTAATTTTTTATTTGTAAAAAAAGTTACAGAATTATCCTAAGTGCTGTGTTTTGTTGGGTTGAGATAGAAGGAAGACATTGCTGTGTCTGTAGCTCATTTGGTAGTTTTTTCATGGTTTTCAAAGATAAATTTCTCTCTTCTGGATTTTGCCTTCCCACAGTTATTTTCAATAATCCATAATCACACCACACATTTTATGAAACCACACAGGTCACAGATCTGTCTCAGTTATCTCAAGTGAATTCACTCTGTTTAAAGGTTCATTTTGGCTTGCTTGTCTGGCATTTTGTCATAGATGTCTAGCAGTAATCTGAGGCTCACCACAGCATAAACAGAGTATCTTTTAATTATTTGTTCAATTAAATCCCTTTCTGAACTAGATCCTGGCAGTGTATTTGGAGAGCCATAGTGTCCCCAGGGTCTTATTGGGAAAATGGTCACTATAAGCCAGTTTCACCCCAAATATTCCTGTGCTGAGTTCATGCTGCCTAGCAGGGAACAGTGTCTGTTCTACTCCTCTCTTGCTGAAAGTCCTTGTTGGGCAAAAGTATTTTCTGCAGCACAGAAAATTATCAATATTTTCACCCTTTGCCATCTGTCAAACAAAGTGGTTTTACTGTGTGAGCTCTAAGCTCTGAGGGGCACACAAGCCGTGTTCCCCAGTTGTCTCCTGATCATTTCCTGACAGGCTGTCCAAGCAGGAGAAAGCTGAGATTAAAATCATCACAGTCTGACAGAAATTCATAGGTGGGGGTTATATTGTTTAATAATTTGCTGGGCTCTGAAATTACGAAATTATGCTGGAAATTAGCTGCTGATCTTTGTCCTACATATGAAAAATGTTTAGGCTCTCTGAAAATATAATTGCAAAGCCAATAACTGAGGGAAAAGCATATTATGGTAAGTGAAGACACTATAGCTCTAAGGAATAAAACAATGTGTATATTTGTTTGAAATAGCAAAGTTAGATAATATATTTGTATAGATATACACTTGTATACATTTACATATATGTATGAAAAGGGTCAATCTCATTCATGAGAAGTAGCAAATGACAGACTTCTGCAGAAGTAACAAATTGGAAGAATCATTCTTACTTAACAAGGATGTAAATTATGTACAGGATCTAAATTTTAAATACACATGCAGGTCTCTTCAGAGTGTCAGTTTCTTTTATAGAAATTTTTTTTTTTTTTTTTTTTTTGGTGATGGTGTTACCAGAAGCTAGAAAACCCTGCATTTTCTTCTGGAAACTTTTAGGGATTATTTCTTTATCTAACCAACTTTTTCTTTCCTTTTTTTTTTCTGTTAACACTTTTTGTCCCATTTCTGTAATTACAAATACTTGTAAATTTGTTGCTCTGTGTGTATAGTTAATGAAAGGCCCCCAAAAGTTCAAAAGCATGAGAGGGGAAAGCAGGAATGGATAAAATTGACTGTGATCAAATGGGGATGATTAAGGGTCTTCTCTTAAATTGTATCTTGTTACTGTTATAATTTATTTTTGCTTAGGGATTTGGTGGTGTAACCTGGAAAGAATTATCGTGGTAATTCTGGGACACAGTTTTTAGGTCTAGAGAGAACTGTAGCATTATGTGACAGAATGAATTTACATCATTTGGAAGAAAACATGGATTCATGCCTGATGAATCATTGTTCACCAAAGGATCAGAGTTGCATAATTACATAGTAGAAAAGAAAAATTACAATCTCAGCCTTTTACTACTTGAAAATGTTTGCAGAGTGGCCAAGAAGAAGGCTTAGTATCTCTAAGTGGGCAAAATTCCAGACAAGCTTTTCCAGTATTGCTTGCTTTGAAATCCAGTTATTCCCTGTAGTGAAAACTAGCAACCAAACCCATCAGTTGGTTTCACCAACTTAATCTGTTTCTGAAAACAAGCAAGTAATATGTGAAAAATAAATGTAAACTTTTTTCCCCTTTGTAAATAAAATGTAAAATGTGGCTTGTATAGACTAAGTGTTTTACAAGCTAGAGCTATTAAAAAACTGACTGGAGTGGGTTCTCAGTCAGTTAGAAACTTGCATTATAATTTACCATTGTAGTTTTCATGATAATTACTGACACATGGAAGCTTTTGCAAGTCTCTTTAATGCTTTATTAGTGTTTTGTGGGGAATAAGGAGATTGACATATTTTTCTTTAGCATCATCCTTAGAGCATAGATGTTAGTTTTCATTATATTTCTGTTACACAAAAGTGTCAATAAATATCTTTATTATCATCCAAAAAGCTGGGATATGCAACTGCTATTCTCCTTTATATTCAGCTGTAATAACAGAGAGGTCTAATAGTCATATGAAGAATTTACAAATGATTAGGCAGTTTGTATCTGGCTATTAGGAACTGTTATGCTTTATAATAATTAGGTACTCGATTGTTACTTCTTTTAAAAGGTGTACAAGTGTAAAAATTAAAGTATATCCATTTTCTTAGAAGGAGTTTCTGGAGTTGACACTGTGTGTTTCATTGTGCTGGAGAATTCTTGGTCTTTGGTCCAAATCCAGAGGTACATTGCTGGGATATCTGTTAGAGGAATCTGTGATGTGTATTAAATCTCCCTGTTTAGCTTCCTTCTTTTTAGCAGTGACTTAAACCTGAACTTTTCAGAAATAGTCATCTGCTCCTAAAATAGCCAACAGCTTTTAACCTGTGATGATCATTGACCAGATGACATTTATACTTCCTGTACCCTTTGAATGCAAAGTTCATTTGAAGCAGTTGTTTTGCCTTTTTGCCTGTCTTGGTATTCAGATTGCAGGAAATCTGATCCTTTGAACCCCTTCTAGTAGAAGTTTGCACTTGCCATGGGGACATCTTGATCTTAGGGAATTTGTAGAACAAGAAAACACTGTCCCAGTCAGAGATTTCCGTGCACTTCAACCTATCCTTGACTTCTCTGTGAGCTTAGAATATCTTTATGCCATAACTTCTTATAAAATAGAATATTTTGTATTACTACTTCTCAAACACACAACTCCAGTGACTTTGTAAGATGGGCTTATTAATCAACACAATAGTATTGAAAATTCATGATTTAAATACATTTCATTTTTGTCTGATAGACAAAATTAGGACGTCATTCAATGTATTTTTTGGTAGCCAAGCTTATTATCTGTAGTTTGACTATAAATTGTTATGAGGTAGGTCTTTGCCTTGTGTTGAGCTGGATGTTGATGATTGGGGCCTGAGGGCTTGCAGGTCTGCTGGGGGAGCTGTCTGGTCCCTGTTCTCACAGAGGTGGAATGCTCTTGCTGCTCTGCAGGTTGCTGCAGTGATTGCAGCTTCCTCTGTCACATTAATCCCAGCCTGATCAGTGTCTTAAATACTATCTAATCACAGCAATAGCTAAGTAAATAATGAGAAGTGGCTTTTAATGGAATAGATTCTATATGTGTATGTATCACTCACTGAAATTTTGCCTACAGTCTTATCTTGGACACTAATATTTTGGGAGTTTTTCTTGTAGCTTATTCCCATTTATCTGTTTGTTGCCTTTTCCCAGTCTTATAAACCAATCTCTCAAACCAGCAAGGTCAGATGTAAATCTTTGTGACTGAAAGACTGCATTGTCTCTTTGACTTCAGATTTTATAGATAGTTCTGTTTACAGGTATTATCTTCTTTTTCCTCCTGCTGGAACTGAATCCTTTGTGATTGCCGTTCCGTTGTCTGAGATACGATCAAGCAAAAAAAGCATCCTTTATGCATATAAACAAACACCAAATCAATTTTCTGCTTTTGCATTTGTCTCTTTCAGGATCTGGTCTCAAGAACAAACAAATGAAAACAGGGAAATGGCTTACTTATGGTGTCTTTTCAGCCTGAGGGGGTTTTTGTGGCTTTTTGACAATTGAGATCAGTCTATCTAAGATGGTTTTGTTGATGAGTGAATGAATTGCACGCCAGTGCTGGTTAGTCCTGGGTCAGTAGTGCTGAGAGCATCTCAAACCTGTGTTCCCTCTAGCCTCATTTGCATTTGCTTTACCAGGAGCATGAGTACTTTGTTCAAGCACCAGGATTCCACCTTCCCAAGTTTTCTTCATGGAATGCTGCAACTTACATGTGGTGTTGTGATGCAGTCCCGAGGGTGGAATTCTGCAGCCATGAACCGATCCAACAGTAACCACTGAGTGTCAGTGCCCATTATAAAACCAGGCACATAAACCAGGACAACCCAATATTTACAAAAAACTTGCTTTGTGCTGCTGTCAACACTTACTTATTAGTATTATAACTATTCATTACTTGCAAATGGGCTTTTTGGGTTTTATTTTAATTAAACCAAGATAATAGCTCTTTATAGTCTCTGTGACAAATCATGATGAATTAGTGAACTTACCTCCTCACCTATTGCTCTTCCCTTTTTAATTTAAGATATTGCAGATGATTATATGTTTTAACCTAGTTTTGTATCTGCAAAGGAATTTTAAAGTACTGCCCTTGATTTCTACACAAATGCACAACTCCACATCAGTGTGCAGAGTCTCTAGTTTAGATGTAACTTCAGCAGTAGAACATTTGAAATAACAATTAGAATTATGACCCATAAATATTGGTTAATGCCAGTGACTGAAAGCATGAAGTGAAGAATATACATATAGAACAGAACAGTGTAAATGCTGTTATGTAAACACAGTAAATATATTAATTATTTAAAGTATACTTAAGTATATTAGTCTTGAATTTAACTATGATATTGACTTTCTTGGAAGTCCATGGAGGGAGCAGCTGACTGACATATTTTTATAGAAAACTTAAATCCACCTCATGCAGAAGAGCAGTTGTTAATGTAAAAGCAAATAGCATTTTTGTTTTCAGTCATTTGACTAGAGAGAAGCTTGCTGTGTGCAGGACAGAGACTTCTGCAGAGCTGAAAAGGGCCATCCAGTGGAAAATGCTTTTTGAGGATATTTTTTGGACTCTTGTCTTTTTAGGCTCCCATCAATGAAGTCTGGTGATATCATTTCTTTTTTGATGCCCTCCTGAATAAACACGGTAATTACTGCTGGTAAAACAACAAATACTATCCGAGCAGCAGTCCTATAACCTCACTTCATGATTCAAAACATATAAGGAAAGTAAGTTTATCTTCAGGAATGAGGAGCCAAAACAGTCATGCAGCACATTTGTCTGTATTATGTCTCCTGATCTCCTGAAACCATCAGAAAAATTTCACTGGAGTGGGCTTCACAGTATCCAGTAGGATAAATATTATTTGTTAAGGTTTTTTTTTTTTTTAATCCAGGAATTGACAAGCTGCATCAAAGACAGAAATAATCAAAAAGGGAATTTTTCTTGATCTGGTGCTAAATTTTATAGCACTTACATGCTTTCAAAGATTGGCTGCTGTATTTTGAGGTGAAGAACTTAGATACAATAATTGGCAATATGTTTCTGCTGGTTTAGCATTTTCTGCTGGTTTAGCATTTATGCAGATAGCATAAAGAAATAGTAAATTATAAACAATAAATGGCCAATGAAAAACAGTGTATTAAAATATATTGCATGTCAGAACATTTCCCTTTTCTGAAGTACATATGTGGAACAGCCAGATCTCATATATTGGAGAAAATTCCATCCAGTAGCTCTATAGCCATCCAAAAGCGATCCAATCACTGTTTTTTATTACACTTTCTGTCTCCGGAGTTCCTTATGTGAAAAGTAATTCCTAAGTTTCAGACTCCAAATGCTACAGTGAAGTGACGTGATTTCTCAATCTCTTAACATGAAGCAAGATTAGGTTTTCCAGTGGTTCAGTTTTTGCATATGGCAAATGTTTTTTTTCTGAGCAATAGGAAAAATTCTAAAAGAGATCTTGTGAAAGATTGCTGGCAAAGTGCAATGTCTGTGAGCATTTATGTCACACAGCTGCTTTCTGAACACAGGAGCTCAGAGCAGTTCCTCTTGTTGTGTTGGGTTTTAGGTGAACCTCCTGCAGACCATTCCATGTGCTCACTCCACACGTGCTATTTACTGTTTGCACTCATGCATTTATTTTCCTAGGTGGTTTTTGTCCAAGCCATTTGCAGAGGATGGGCCCTGCAAACACCCTCTGTGCTATTGAAAAGATAATAATTTAATCTTGGGCCTGTGAGTCCAAAATCAGTACATGCTCAGAAGAATCAAAGCCTTGTCAATTATCAGGCTATCACAGTGTACTTTTGGTATATTTTCATGGAAGGTGAAATATTTCAGGGTTAATGTTTTTGTTGGTTTTTGGTTTTTTGCTTGTTGGTCGGTTGGTTGTTTGTTTTGGAGGGTTTTTTTGGGGTTTTTTTGGGGTTTTTTTTGTGTGTGTGGGTTGTTTTTTTTTAACAGAATTAGCAGCTCAGGTAATTAAGCTTACATTAGATCAAATGAATGAGCTCTGAGAGTGAAGTTAAAAGCTGAAAGTTTGTCAGCCTAATTGTAACAAATTGTTGGCCTGACATACAAGGTTAACAGCAGCTAAAAGCTTAGGAGGGAAAAAATATCACTCAATCAATGGGGAAATCCTTTAAAGAAAAGCTTTGCTGGGCTTGGGTATATGAGGGAAACAGAGCACACACCAGAGAGGGCGAAGAGAATTTTTGACTTGATATTTAAGAACCTTTAAAGATTGTAAAAACCCCAAATGTATAAAATTTAATTAGAAGCTAATGATTTGGTGGTGTGGGGAGCTGAAGGGAGCAGAATTGGGAATGGCTTGTTTGAAATGACCTTGCTGTCAGGGTTTCACATAAGCTGTTAAATGCATGCAAAGAACTGCCACAAAATCAATGAAATAAAACATTGCAGTGGTCCAGTATGGAAGCATAAATTACCATTTTAATTTTGAATCAATAAGAAAACAGATATCCCTGAAGCAGTAAAACATGACCTGCACACAGATCTTCATTGCAGGACAAAAGAGAACGCAGCAGATATCCATAAAATTCTCATAGATGTTTTCATGAACAATACTGGCTGTATGAAATAGGCAGAACAATGCTGGTTCTGTATAATAAACTGATCTGCTCCTGAGGAGGATGTATGCTCACAGAATAAAGCAACTTTCTTCATAGTTTATCATTTTTGATAGCTGGATGTAGAATTTGCCTTGGATGTCCTTGTTTTGTTTTGAGGTTTGTCTGGGCAACATTTGAGAAAGGTGTCTGGTCTAGCCCTGAAAAGGAGTCAGGATGGTGCTGCCCAAAAGGCACTAAAGAGGGAAATCAAGTAGCACAGAGAACTTTATTCACAAGTATTTAGCCTTGACTGTGGCCATAATTATTAGTATGTGATAGTGTTTCATGTCTTGTTTGAAAGAGTTAAGAAGACTGCTTCTGTTGAGAAGGTAGACTTACCACAGTAAAATCTGATTGCTTTTCAGTCTGAGCGTTGAAAGTAAGAGAGCTTGAAAATCCAACCCATTGATACCTTAACTTCAAACCCTGCTTTTAGGACAGTATTAAATAAGTTTGAATTGCTTTTGCCTGTGTTTCCAGATGGTCAGCACACAGTTTGAGATGCTTCAGTCACTTGGCTTATATCAAAAGGCATCTCTGAGTACCCAGTGTTTGGTTTTGACTGGAAGTAATTTGATGTCTGAATCACAACTACAGAGATCTGAAACTGAGCAAGATTTCTGCATGTGCTGTAAATTGTAACACCACTGTAGACCATTTGCTCGTGCCATAAATTCTGGATATGCATAGAGGTATAAAACAATTAAGTAAGACAAAAGTTTTCAAATGTACCAGCAGTCCTGATTAGCTGGGGAGGTCCCAGTTGACTGGAAGGTTAAGTGGGAAAAACTTGTGGTCCTTGTAGTTGGCTGGAAGGGCTTGGGGTCCCTATCCACCTTGTAACTAAAATTAGGGGGGAAAGCAGCTGCTATGTGTAGGGGCAGTGTCACCATCAAGGGCTGTCACACGTACCTGCAGCTGCTGCAGGTTCCAGAGAATCCAGTACAGGTGTTCAGTTCAGTGGCAGCAGCTCAGTGGAATAAATAGATTTTTGCTCATGTTAAACCAGTGAGAAGACATTTGTGATTGGGGTGCAGGATCTCCAAAGGGGCTGGACAAGGGGGTCTTGGTGAAATCATTTATGTAAACAGGGCTTTGTGGGTTAATAACAGGGCTCTTAGTTTTGTACTGTATGATTGTTTATCTATTATAAAGCACCTCATCCACATGACTTTTTTTTTTTTTTTTTTTTCACAGAATTTCAGATTTAAATGAAAATAAATGCAAGTTATTTCCATTTATCTGATTTTTGCAGCAATTCTGTCCAGCCAAGGAGTTAGCATAATTTTTTTTCTGAGACACAGATCTGTCCAAATGAAACAAATCAGTCATAAACTCACTGTAGGATTCAGTGTCTCTTGCTGGCTTTGTCACAAAGCTCAAAACAGAATGACAAAGACGCATGTGACTTCATACCCTGGAGTTCTGCTTCTACAGGGATGGTGTGGTTGTACCTATAATGGGATCATGTGACCTCTTGCTTCTGTCAGTGGAAAAGTCCTTTAAAGAGCTTCTTGTATGCATTTTTGAAAATTGTATCTTTACATAGCAGAATAAATCTTTTGTGATTTTATTGTGAGCTGATTTTGCCAAATTAACACTATGTGATAATCTTAGCATGTAGTTTTTGCTGCTAAATTCTTCCCATCTTCCTTGCTAGAATAAAACAAGGGACCTCTTTCCCAAGCATATTATTTATGAAAAAAACAAAAGAACAGATGAGTAACTGGTGAAACAAAGTAAGAATTTTGGGGAGAAATTTGGAAACCCTAAAGTGAATTTTCTTTTTATATTACTGATTTTATGATGGCTTATCCAGTATCTTTTATCAATTTGCTGTCAGTATCTACATCAGTGTATTCTTGTTTATTTAAAATTTTGCTTGGGTTTAGTTTAGAATCTATATTTTAAAATAATGTTAATTATAGCAAAAGACTTTAAAAAATGAAGTTGAATTAACCAAAATTATATCCTTTCCTGTTACATTTGGTGTTAGTTTGGTTCTTTTTTAACTTTTAATATTTGTACTTAGAAAAATACCAGCAATGTACCCTAAAAACCATTGCACGCAAAGTTAGTATTTGAATTTTTTCTGAATTTCTATGTATAAAAATAGCCTTCAGGTTTCTGTTTTTTTCAACAGGTTTTCATATCTATTGAGAAGTATTCCATCTTCTCTCTGAAACGGTATTAAAGAATGTGGTTTGGAAGCTAATTTTGAACATGTTACTGGCAAATGTGTGATTTTTCTACCCTTCTCAAGCAGCCCTCTCGTGTCCTATGCATGGTAACTTTTATTATCTCCCCTTGTCAATTAATTTCTAAAGCTTGATGTGCTAGTGATGCATGGGAATATATGTCTGATGCCAAGAAGTTTCTAAGTCCTTTTTTTCATTAATCTTCATAACTGCAGTGATTTTCTGCAATTAATAGAGTGACTGAGAGACAAAAATCCAATCACCAGTTATAGAACAGTTCAGTAAGTGAAAGGTATGCAGTTTGTTGAGTAAGTATTTAAACAGCTGCTAATAAAATCTCAGGTCTGTTGGGAATTACCTGTGTTAACACATGGATATACTGAACTTTAGGAAAGGATGAACTGCATGCTTTTCTTTAAAAAGCAAGAAGAAACAGAGGTCCAAATTGCATATCAATTTAGCCAGAGTATTGGGAGGCTGAGCATGAATATATTTTATTGATTGGTATTTACATCCTTTTTTGAGTTTTCTATCTTAGATTTTATCTTAAAAATTGACAAGGCTACCAAGTGTTCATACAAAATGTGGATACTAGTGAAAATACACTTGAAAAACTTCTTGTCTGACTGTAGCATTACTTGGTCTTCATTAACACAAAAAACCAAAGGAAGGTTGAGCAGTAGGGATGATACAGCTGGGTTTAGCACTACAGCAGAGAACAAGTTTATCCACTTACCTAAATTCCGTTAGATTGAAGCTTCTACATGAGACTAAAGGAACCTTTTTAGTAGTTTAAAAAAAGGTTCATTGTCTGCATGAAGAAATGACACGTTGTACTAACCCTGGCTGGTTTCCAGGCCATGAACAAGTTTAATCTCTCTCTCTCATAAACAATTTTAGTCTCTTTGTGCACGTGTGTTCATGAGAAGTTCTCAGCACTCGTGGCCAGTGCAAGCTGTGGCATTCCCCTGTGAACGTGAAAAGGTTCCACTTCCCATAAATGCATTGCAGAACTGCTTCTGCTTTCTGAAAATGTGGAGGAATCACGCATCAGGTTTCTAGTTTGGGAGAGAAAGATTGCTGTACAAATCGGCTTGACCCTGTCTTTATTCAATAGCATGTCTCCAGGGACTGGAAAAATCATTTGTTGTAAAAAGTAGAGGTATGAGGGAAGTGTTATGAGGTGTCAGAAGCAGTTTGCAGCTTTTCCTTGGCAGCAGAGTTTTTCTGGGGGACTTGTACAGTCTGTTCTATCCTTTGTTCTGCAGTCAAATAAGTTCTCTCTTTGCCTAAGGAGATTTTCTACTGTTTTTGTTGTTTGTAAAATGAAATACTTCTGTATAAATTGCTTTTATT
This sequence comes from Aegithalos caudatus, assembly GCA_013389925.1. Taxonomy (NCBI): domain Eukaryota; kingdom Metazoa; phylum Chordata; class Aves; order Passeriformes; family Aegithalidae; genus Aegithalos; species Aegithalos caudatus. The sequence continues at coordinate 783,010 of WEIU01012878.1, read as the reverse complement.
TAGTTTCAATTACTGATTCCAAAGTCATACTGCTTTAATGCTTCCCAACTCTTATTTCCTTAACAGCCCCACCTAAATCTCCCAGGGAGACTTGAATAAACCTTATAATAGACAGATTGGTATCAGTGTTGTTCTTTTAGATACACATCAGGTAATCTGGCTTTAAAGCCAAGTGCTGTGAGAGGATAACAGGGGATTTGACCATTGCACTCTCAATCTCTAATCCGGGTCTTTGTCAATTAGCAAGGTAGATGCAAGGCATCTAAACTGATTTTACCTATTAGCTGTTTAATCTATGACTTCTTTTAGGTCAAAAGAAGCCTGGACATGCTTTTGATCATGAAAAGCTATTGCCAATAACAAGAAAAGGGGACACAATTTTTAATATTTACATAATTTCAGACCTAATGCTTAAAATAGGAGCAGGGGGAGACTCCCATTGAGCAGCTTTCCATGTAAGGTATTGACATTAGTTTAAGGTTCCTTTGTCAAATTAAAGATAATAAATTTTCTTCAGGAAAACAAGGAACTGAGAACAAAGAAGAAGAAGCCCTTGTGTGAATTAGGACTCTTCCCGTGCTCCTGGTGGGAGTAGTATTGTAAAATACAGCAGTATTTTAAAATGGAACATTTTAAATTCCCCTTTGAACCTAAAATTTATAAAACCTCTCTCACTGTGGTATTTTTATGCTCAGTAATTATTTGATATAAAATTACTTACATACTGTAGCTCTTAGTGTGTATATGTATTTCATCTGAGTATAGTATGAAGTGGAAGAAAACTGAGATCAAACATTTGGTGTTATATTCAGCTGTTATTTCTGATATAGATTTGTGTCTTTGTAGGAAACACTTCTGGAGAGAAGGAGTACAGTGAGATAGTGTCATCCAGGGGTAGTGCTGTTTTGTTTGTTGGAAAGAAACTTCATTATTTTTTCTATTTCCTGTCTTTCCTGAAAAAAAGTATGTGTATCTAATTTGAGGCAAAGTAATTTACATTTACTTTGATTTTCCTCCCTTATTTTCTTTGAGCAGTCAGACACATTGACTACTGATGAGCACTTTAGACTCCTGGGTTTTATTTACTGCTCTGGCTCCTCAAGAAATCTAGCCTCTATTGCTAATTTAACTCTTACTATTACTCATTCTTTGTGAAATACTATGGGGTTTCAAAAAGAAAAAAGAATCAGAAAGAGGGGCTAGTAAATTTGAGAGCAGCATTTATTTGAAATCGAGTTCTAACTCTTTATAATCTAAAATGAATTTTAGAAATTTCAGTTCTATAGTCCAGAAAGTATTAAGCTATCTAAGATGTCTCAGTATAATAGATGAGATCATCTGATGTTTAAAGAGCAACTATTCCAGAGAAATGGAAAATGCAAATAATTTTATTATTTGTGTAAGTTCCTACAGGTGGCTTGTCTTATATCACTGAAAATACCTTGTGTTTAAAGGCAGTTGTGCACTCCTGTACTTGACTGGATCCAACACCTCCCCAGAGTAATTTTATTTTGCAGCATTGGAGAGGGGTTCCTAAAGGCAGAGCCCACCCCTCTGATGCTGTTTACATGGAAAGGAGGAAATTTTTACAGCCCTGCACAGCTTCCTATCTATGCTGGGTTTGCAACAAATATGTTATTTTGCAGAAGAGTATTTAGTCATGATGTCCAACATAATCCTTTCTGCATGAGGTATTTTAAGAAACCTTTACCTTTATTTTTAAGAAACCAAGTCTTTATTACTTGATAGAATTAGATTTCATTACTTTCCTTTCCTTACGTGAGTGATGGAATAAATATCAGAGGAAGTCAAGGTTTGAAGAGGGATGCAGGTCTATAAACTCTTGCCACTTAGCCAAAGCTTTTTTGTTATTTTTTGTTGCTGGAGGTTTAACTTGGGGGTAGAAAGGCTACCTTTTTTATTTTTGTGGAAAGAAATGTGTAGGATTATAAATCTACTTTGATCACAACTGGCAAAAAATTTGGTGTCCTCAGAGTCAACAGATGCAAATATACATTGCTGCTCTTATGCAGAGAGTGTCCAGAGGAGCTGAATATTTATTAAAAAAAAATCAATATTATGCATAATATTCACTGAAAAGATGAAAGGATGGGAATTACTGTCTAAGAGATACTGATTCCCACCTCTTACTCAGTCTTTTTAGAAAGAACAAAGACAGCATTAATACAAAAATTCGGCTTTGCTGCTCAGTTCCATCATGCATGATTTGAGTGTATTTGATCAGGTGAATCTCCCAGAGGAAACTCATAAAGGAGCAGCAGTTCCCTGTGAAATAAATACAATTTCTGATGTTTTGGTGTTCACATTCTTGCTCTGGCAATGCCAGCACAGCTGTGTGTGGCCAGGCCTGTGGCAGCCACCTTGGAACAGATCATGTTCACTTCAGGAAAATACACCTCTGCTTTTAGTAGCACCATTGATTAAAGAGAAGCAACTTACCTATTCATTATTCAGGGACTACATTTAAAAGTATTACAATTCTTTTTCTTTTTAAGGTGAATTATACTCTGACAATGGTAGCTGCAGTTACACATTTAATTAGATTTACTGTGAAAATAACATAGAGACTTCATAAAGTGGATTTATGGTTTCATTTTTTTCCTAATTTTGAGGGGACTTTTAAAATTATAGTATTTTTGCATTTCTGTCAGTGTGATCACCACATGGCAACACTTAGTCAACATTTAATTTGAAATTAAATGTATTAACAAAGTTCTATCTTGTCTCAAAGAAATTGTAGTATTTAACTTAGGTTATGTGAGTATATTTGTGTGCTCCAGGGACAGCAGGTGACAGTCTAAATCCCCAAATCCTCCTCAGTTTAATTGTGGGGTTTTAGGTATGTAGTAATTTTATGTACATAGCTGTTTTCACATCTCCTCCTTATGGCTAAAGATCAGATCTGGGGAATGCTTCATGTGCAGTGCACTGTGCACCGTCTCAGCCTTTTCACACACTTATTTGAAATGTCACTCTGGCAATTGTAATGATCTCAATCTCACCATTGTCTTCTTTCTAGGCTGTGTTTAGCAAGAATCTTTAAAAATCTTTGTCAGGAGTTTTATTTACAACAATTTCTTTCTTTCTTTCTTCTCCACAGAATTGAATTTTGTAAATTTAATTAGACACTGTATGAGATAATGAAAGGGTGAGGCCTTTTAATACGGAAAATACTCATATGTTTTTTTAAATTCTTCTTTCCTCTCTCATTTTGTTGTCCATTTCAATGGTGGAGGTTTCTTCTCTTCTTTGAAAAGGCACTCTTTTGTTGATCATGCTTTTTGTGATAGCCAAGTGTGTTGCCCTTGCATATAGCACTGAGGATTTCAGCAGGAAAGATTTCTTGACTTTTTTTTTTTTTTTCAACTTATGTAAAATGTACATTGAGAATGGACTTCAGGTTTCAATTATAAACCTGTGCCTGAATTTGGAATGTGGCTGATATTGAACAAGCAGTACTTGCTTGGATGTACTACTGAAAGAAGTCTATTATGTGAAATACTGAAAGAGGAAATCCTTTTGGTTATATCCTGTACTAAAGTTTAAGTCATCCTAATCTACTTCTGGAATTTTTTTGCANTTTTTTCTTAACTTTCTGGAAAAAAGCCTTCAGCTCCCTTAAAGGCAAATGTCCATGTTTCTGGATAATCAGGCTGTGACTGTCCTGTTAGCTCAACTAGAAATGTCTGCACTACAAAAAACTCAAGAGAAACAAATCATATTTTTCAGTGGTCTGTATGACACATGTTGGTTTTATTTGTTTCTTCCATTAAGGAAAACATAATAATTTCCAAATGCATCTGAAGCTGCAGGCAGTGACACGTGGAAAATTCCATTCTGGAGAGCTTTCCTCGTATGTTAAACAACACATGAATCACACACGTTTCTGTTTTTACTGTTTATTAGGTAACATTTTATCAGAACACTCCTCTGTGTTCCCTTTACCAGCAGAACTAATAAATTTTCACCCATGGTGTCTGAAGATCAGAGACTTTCTTTAATCCCTGGAATACCTCATTCCCAGCTTCCAGCCTGTGTGGTACATACTGTGTAAGAGAAGCAAATGATGCAGTTTACAGGGGCTGAGCTTGAACCTGCTGTTTGGATAAGCAGGAGAGATTAAGAATTCACATTCATTATTTTGTAGGCAAGTTTTAATAAACTGTTCAAAATGTGTAATGTGTAATTTGTAACCTATAAGCCAGCCTCCTCTTCCAAATAAAAGTTCAAGGCTACAGAACAGTTTCATGTAGCTGTTCTTTGGTGCAAAACCCTGATGGTCTTCTGAGGCTTTTAGACCCAAAACTATTATTTTCTCTGTAGGGTTCTGGGCTGTGTGCCAGTTTGTTGTGTGTCTTTGCAGTATTGTATCTATTGCTGCCTGGTAATTTGCCTCTGCTGGGTAAGTGCCTGCCTCTCTTTCAGAGCACATAAACAATTCTGGAGATGAAATAATAGGTTAGGTGCCTTGTATTTTCAGCCATGTACAAGTGNACCTGTGCCTGAATTTGGAATGTGGCTGATATTGAACAAGCAGTACTTGCTTGGATGTACTACTGAAAGAAGTCAATTATGTGAAATACTGAAAGAGGAAATCCTTTGGGTTATATCCTGTACTAAAGTTTAAGTCATCCTAATCTACTTCTGGAATTTTTT
>WEIU01012878.1:761099-777877 GCA_013389925.1 Aegithalos caudatus | reverse complement strand
AGGCAAGTTTTAATAAACTGTTCAAAATGTGTAATGTGTAATTTGTAACCTATAAGCCAGCCTCCTCTTCCAAATAAAAGTTCAAGGCTACAGAACAGTTAGTTTCCTGTTGCTGTTCTTTGGTGCAAAACCCTGATGGTCTTCTGAGGCTTTTAGACCCAAAACTATTATTTTCTCTGTAGGGTTCTGGGCTGTGTGCCAGTTTGTTGTGTGTCTTTGCAGTATTGTATCTATTGCTGCCTGGTAATTTGCCTCTGCTGGGTAAGTGCCTGCCTCTCTTTCAGAGCACATAAACAATTCTGGAGATGAAATAATAGGTTAGGTGCCTTGTATTTTCAGCCATGTACAAGTGATGTGAAGGGTCAAGAGAATATCCTGTGCAGGAATCCACCCTTTCATCAGAGGCTGAGGTGTCAGACATGATGCATTTCTGTCCTCCTGGCCCATGGTGCTTTATTCAGTAGAAGGCATGTTTGGGCTTTTATCCTCTGGCATTGATCTCAATTACTGCAAGTAGGAGGAGGAATCAATTCTCTTTGGTACTTGATTTGAGCTGCCTGAACTATAGAATCATTTTAATTTAGACTTACTTCACACTGTAAAAGATAAGGGCTCCTTCCAGACATACTATTAGGTCTCAACCTTGAAGGTTTCTGTTATAATTTCAACACTTATCCACTTATTTCATGAATAAAAGCTTTCTGTTTTAATTCTAGTAATCCCCCATGTGAAAGCCCCTAGCACAAGCAGATTCATTGCTGGGAGCACAGAAATAGCTGCAGAATTCAGTTATATTGATTTCTTCTGCTTACTTAAGGGAGGGATCAACACCCAGCTTCATTAACAGCACCGAGCCTGCCCTCGCCTCTGCTGCTGAGCTGTGCACGACTTTCAGTGGCTGACATCTCTTGCCTGTAGTTTGATTTCTCATCTTAGACAATTGAAAGTGGTGGATTCAGCTGTGACACTGAGGCTGATGTCTTCTCCTTGCATTGCAGAGCTTCACCATGGCAGGACAGCTTTTTCTCCAAGATTTTGTTGCTGTGATTTGACTGCAATGTTTCCTATGCTGATGTATTTCAGGCAGTTAGGTTTTTTTCAGTGCTTGCATTTCTTTCAGGTCCAAGGGAGCAAACCTTCCCTTCTGTATTTTGTATTTCAGTGTGTCTCTCAGAGGACTTAGCATCACTTTGGGTTTTGAGCTCATGGGGTCTGAACTGCTCAGTTAGAGTTGTTGCCCAGATTATGGTTCAGTGAATGTCTGAATGTTTGATTTTTATTCTTTCTTAATTAGGGTTTTATCATGCAGGTTTTTTGAAAACATCTGAGGTGAAAAATCTCCTTGTTCGGAGGTGGTGGTTATTAAGATGATGTGGAGCACTGTGTGAGAAACCCTATCTGTTCAAAAGCAGCCAAGCTGGCTTGAAATTGCTGAGTGAATTTAGCAAAGGTAGATGATGACTTAACAGAGAACTGGATGATGAGAATTGCACATTTACATTAGCAGCATGGGCTGTGACACTGTGTAGCCTGGGGTTGTTTCTGAGGAACAGTGGCTCATGTGTTCACATTTTTACTTAAATCCAAACATAATAATTAGTGAGGACTACCTGATTCACGTTCCTAAAGTCAAAGTACCCTGTTGAAATTTTGGTGAACACAGCACTAACTCAAAACTAAACCACCTTTGCTTGAAGAAGGTATGCTAAGCCATAAATATCAGTAAATTGTAACTTTTACTTCACACTTTGCATTTTATTACCAAAGTTGACTCAATTTATTCCTCTGATGAACCATGTGGCAAGGACACTGCTCCTGTTGTGCAGCGGCCCTGCATTTTTTAATGGATGAAAATCGAGCGTCTGTGTGCTGATTATGGGTGAATTCAATGTGTCTCAGAGGCAGCTGCCCAGCCATGGATGTCAGCACGCTCATCTGCTGAGAGCAGCAATTCTGATGGACTGTTGGCTTCCTTTTAGACACTATTAGCTTGTTCTGTGCTGGTAAAAAATGAGCTGTGACTTTCTTGCCTGGGGGCATTTGTTTCTTGTAGCTTTAGCATTGCTAGTCATTGTGGAGATTTTTATTTTATTTTACGCTGTGAATAGCAAGAAGTTTGATTTGCTGTAGAGCTCCATGTAACTTGGTTACAGGGAGCACAGAATTGTGCCACAGGGAAGCAGGATGTGACAGACAGCACATCTAACTTTTCCAATGTGTAGGATCGTTCCAGAAACTCAAGGATTCTGTAGTGTTTAACAGCCACTATCTTCTACAGTCTGCATGTCTTCTCCACAGGCTCTTCAGGAATTAATTTAGTGTTTCAGTCACAAATTAAATTTTTGACAGCTCTACAGCCTGAAAGCTCCCCGTATGCCACATGAAGAAAAACAAGAGCATGTAGGTAATGTTTTTGCATACAGATAATTTCCTTTTTGGAGGCAATACAGTTTGGGGATAGGTTTTATTGGCAGTTCCTGCTTCTTGAGCAGAGTTTCTAATTATATTTATTAGTATACTGCAAGAATCGTGTTCACTTACATAATTTATATGCATCAGCAGCATTAAATGGACTTCTGATTTAAAATAAAAATGTGTTTTGCAAAAAATTTGCATTATTGGCCACATTTTTAATTGTAAAAAGCTATAGGATCTCTAAATGGATTTTTACCAAAGTTTTATGCTATAGAAAGTTACCTTTTGCCGTGGACACAGAATCTCAAAATTAGTATGTGTATCTTCTACAAGTGTTAAGAAAACAGTGTGCCTCTGGTTTGCTTATACTTTCTACCCTATTCCCTGTATTCTGCACTTTTTGTTTAATCGACTTGACAGCATATTGTGCAGATATGACACATAAGAGGTCATTCTACATTTTTACATTTAAAGGTGTGTTGTAATGTTCTAGTTTTAGACGTTATCTTTCATCCAAACCAAATTTATCAAGAAATAGAGCCCATCTGCTGCCACAAACACAAAATATATTTTAAGCTCTTGGCTAAATAAGAATTCTACGAACGCACCAGGAATAATTAGATTAGGATATATTTGCACTTGGAAGTTTAGTGAAGTTTTATTCTTGTATAGCTTTGAGGGTTAAAGATAATCTAGGGCCATCAGAGCCTCTAACCAGTGAACTATAAAGATACTTTGTTCCAAGATTCCTGTTGGAAGTAATGTTTTACTCTTTTCTTCCCTGCTTTTAGATTTAATGCCTTTCCTCTATTATTTCAAGCTTTTCTTAGACCTGCATTCTAGGAAAATACTTACACTTCTTATATGTGCAGGTCTCTGCATATGTTCCATAGCATAAATATGCTGTATATCACCAAAAAAAAAAAAAGGAAAAAAAAAAAAAAAAAAAAAAAAAAAATTGAGTCTTCTTTCAACTTATCTGACCCCCATACATATTTCTGTGCTACTTTGCATTGTGTAATGTATATGGTTTCCTGCAGATCAGTTGGCAGCAATTATATCTAAAAGAATACATGAACCTTAAATTAGAAAAGTTGGGTAATACTATGTGTGTTTTGATGCCTTATGGCAGTAATGTTATGTGAGATTGTTTTGGAGCAGTAGTGTCCACAACTGGATGTGTTGTCCCTATTTTGGGGATAATTCCTACTTACAGTGACATTGGGACTGCATTTAGTATTTGAGGTAATTTGAAATACAGAGGTGAGAACAAGGACTTCACAGATACCTTCATTTGGGAAGGAAAGGGGTGATTATTTCCATTCTGAGCCTGTTTGGGAAGTACCCGAGTTTTGAGCTGGAATTAAAGAAAGAAGGTACAGATTCCATGCACACAGGGTGATTCTACAGAAGCAGGTTCTGAGGGTATTGATCCTTCTGAAGCCTGGTCAGCTGAATGTGCTGCTGGCTAAGCCAGGCCTTCCACACCTGGAGTTCTGCCCTCTCTCTGCCTTTGTGACCTGGGCTCCGCTGGTTCCTCTGAACAGGGAACACAGAGCCTGGAAAGAGCAACTCGAGTGCAGCTCGTGGTGCTTGACTTTGAGGCTTCTGTTCTGAAGTTCTGTTTGATCCTTTGTCAGAAATGGATTTTGTGCAGGTGATTGTCATCCTTCCCTGTCCGTCTGATCTGGGATCACAGCTGGTTCAGCACGGTGCCCTTGGGCAGTGCTCTCTGTGGAGAACTTGAGTACCATGCATTTATTTACCCTCCTGGAAGGGGTGACATTAATGTTCATGGGGGTGTTTTGTTTTAATTTTTGAAGAAAGATGAATTACCCCCCTGAATTTATAAATATATAATATGTATACTGTACTCTAAACACAGTTTATCAGTGTAGCTCTGCACTGAACAAAGCAAATACCTGGGAATTCTTCCTTTGCTGCAAGGTAATAATAGGAGTTTCAATTAGCTACCTGTTACTTTGTTTTCCTCCGTGCACTTTGACATTTAGCACTGTAGTGTTTTTAATTTTCTTTGGTTTTTATAAAGATTATTTTGTTTAATTATTCAGCTATTTCAAGCCAGTTTTGCTAGAAATTTAAAAATTACATTGTAAGCACCACTGAAATATATATTTATTAAGTTAATCTGAGCAGAACTCTGCTTACTTGTGCCAGTCAGGGTTGTGGTTTATAGATTTCAAGATAACTAGGGCTGGGATTAAGTACTGCCTCAGTGAAATGGAATGAATTATACAGAAGTTCCGCATAGGGGGCTAAAATAGTAATAATAAAATAATTTTAAAAAACCTTTTAAAGTGGTCTGGTTTTGAGTAGGTGATCTCTAATAAAACAAACAAAAATCAGTGTGGGCCTGTGGCTGTTGTTTGAAAATCATGATGAGTGGCAATAGTTTAAACCCTGGCAGCTCTATGTGCTGACTGTGCAGCAATTCAATTCCTAAACAGTCTAAATCTGTGAGGTGGCCTTTTTGATCCTTGCAGTGAAAAGCCACTTTGCTTTCTAGTTGCTTTCTTATTAGAATTTCCAATGCTACTTTGCTAATAAGTAGTGTTGCCTTTTTAAAGGGGAGCATCTTGGCTCTGATAGTTTGTTCCGCTTTGCAAAGCCCTGTCAGGCAACCCTCGCCTTGATGAAAGAATGTAAGCACAGATGCAGAGTGACCAGAGGAATTCATTTCTGCAGTGCCACTGTGAGGAACAAGAGAGGACCCTGAGTCTATTGGCTAAACCAGCTCTTGGCAAGCTCATTTTGCCCTTGAAAAACACAAAATTAAACAGTAATACTTATTCTGTCTGTGAATAGGAATTCTCTACTTATGAAATATTTATTAAAATTTTATATTAAGAAAGCTACGTGCCAAAGGTGTAGAATTGTTTGATTCTGAAAGACATGTAATTAGCATATTTTTTTCATTTTTCATGGTCATTGACAGGTCAACAGATTAGTTTACTTTTAGAAGACAGATCTAGTGAAAAGAAATGCTTATGTTTTTGAAGTACCAAAGTAGAATTAACAGAACCTTGTACCTCTGAACCACTATTGAAAAAGTAGAATTGGAGACCCCAGGAGCATGTAGTAGAGTAGAAAATTAAGAAAAAAAAAAAGCAGATTTAATCAGAGGTTTGTTTCCGTTCTTTAAGGGTTGGAAAGACTTGTGGTTTTGGTGTGTTTGATTGGATTTCTTTTTTTAAGCATCTGTCTTACTTTGGGAAGGAATTTGACTTTTTTAATTAACACGTTACAAGATTACTTTGGGAGATTGCAGAGTATCAAACACTCTGTTTTCTGGTCAGTTTGGAACATAGAGTTCTGCTTTTTCTATCAGTGTGGTTCCAAGTGGATGCTTTGTGTACAATAGTGACAGCTATTATATTGTCTTTTTAATTACAGCCAGCTCTGTGAGAGTGGCAGGGATGGCGTTTAGCTGATTTGCAGCTGAAAAGGATTTCAAGAGAGTACTGGGAACATCCCTTCATTCCAAATAGAAAGTGTTTTAGTATATGATCTGTAGTTTAAAATAAAGCTCTGGAAAATACTGATATTTACTGGAATTGTAATCAAAATCGTCTATTGTTTGTACTTGAAACAGAGCTTGATATAAATGCCTGTAATTATTTTTTTTCACTGGGAAGATCTTAAGAAAAGTTCCCTGGCATTCTCACATCAGAGACATCTTGTTCAATGTCCTCTTCAAAGCAGGCATAATGTAAGGCTAAAATGAGGTTTCTTGTGGCCCTTTTGGTGGATTTTTGGTGACTGAGGGATGCAGATTACACCTGGATGCCCTGTCATGGTGCTCGGTCACTTCATAAAACCCTTTTCTTTTCATCTTGCCCTAAAGAAGAGAGACTTCTACCTGCATTCCCAGTTGTGCATTTTCAAAAGGAGGTGTGTATCCCACATGTTGGAAAACTAAGTCTCTGAGTGTAGTCACAATGTGCTGAATTTTGTAGTTAGAAGCTATGCAGTTCTCAAGAAACTGCTTGGCTGTTTAGTGCAGCTGCTAAGCTCTGGAATGTGTCATCTGCTAAAGTTGCTGTCATTAAATTGGTGTGTACACATACAGGGTGATGGAGACGGGCTTGAAAGCAATGTATAGGCAGGCCCTTAAATCTGGGAAAGAACTGCTTTGGAGTGCAGGGTGAGCCCCAAAGGAGCTGGGTGCTTGTGGTGGTAAACAGAAACAAGTGTTGATTTGCTTGTCAGTGTTAGAGGTTTTCCTTTAAAGGAGCTTGTGTCAGCAGTGTTAAATCCAGAAGCCCTTCAGGAAACGCAGAATGAGTATCTGAGACAAATATCCAGAATTTAGGCCATCTGAGAGGTTGCCCTGAGGTAAATTGCTTCTTGATAAGAAAATTTTGCTCTCACATAAGGGAAACAGAGCAAACATCTATTTTTCTGGATTCTCTTTTTCCCCGTGGAAATAAGGGGAACAAAGTACAGTGTCAAAATATGCATGCAAAACTAAGGTACTTGGAGAAATTGTGGCAAGACAAATAATTATGGAAAGAGACATCTTTTTGGGGGGAGGAGGAATTGCTACTGCATCACCTTCAGTGTTATTTTGTGTGTGACTTCATGTAAGCAGTGGGGGACTGTCTTAAATCTTGTTAAGGTCATAAACAATGTTCAAAAATGTTCAAACATTTTCTTGTGCATAAATTAATTATGATTAGTAGAGACATGGCATTGGGGAAAGCATAGATTTCATAGTCTAGAATTAAATACTCTACAAGTTACTTTCCTTTGTTTCACTTTGACCACAGATAATGTGGGGTTTTTAATTGATGATGATGTCTTTTTTGGATGGCTTGTAATGACATTTAAGAATCCTGCTTGCCGCTTATCCTTACATAAACTTAAATAATTCATGCCATTATTACCATTATTGCTCTGCTTACTCTGTTGTGAAACTAATAAGAAATCTATGGTAAATAAACTAAGGATGGATCGATATAACCCATAAAATTAAAATATTCCAAAAGCAACACTGGCAGTTTTGGTTGTTATGTACTCCAGCTTGCTGTGTAACTTAAGGCACAAGATGTTGACTCCAGGCAGAAGTTTTCTTGAGGTGGGTTGGGAATAAGATTCTGCATCTTCTAGGACAACATGTAGAATTTCAGATGCTTGAAGAATCGCTTGCTGACTATTACTCTGATCTGTAAATGTAAGAATATTTGACAAACCCAGGCAGAAGTAATTAGCCATACTTATCAATCGAGCTTCATTTTTATCCAGTTTCATTTTCATTATTACAATATCAGTGTATTCAGGGAATCCCACCTTGATTCACCTCTTGGTCACCGAAAGAGACTGTTTCCAAAAAGAGGAGGAGAGGAAAAGCTTCTCAGGTTGTTCTTTCTATGTCCCCTCTCTTATTTCTACTGTCTGCTGTGTAACTTGGCAATCAGGGGGGTTTGATGTTTCTGCAGTGCAACAACAGATTATATTTGCAAGCTTCATATTTTCCCATCAGGGCCTTGAATTTCACATGTAATAATCTGCATTTTAATAATGCCCGTAAAGTATTCAGGTACATCTGATGGAAATATCACGTGAGTCGGTTTTAATTTCTAGTGCAAAGTCTGCCAAACTTGTTTGTCAGCTCTAATGTGTTAATTCACATATGTTCAGGTTTGTGGGGAAATGCAGAAAGAAGATTTCATTAGCTCTGCACTCAAACCTCCTCCTGTTCTGTAGAGCTGTATTTGTATGTAAATCTTCCCATTCTGAGAAATAGCTGAATAATCTGACAAGCCATGACGTGGGGTTTCATGTTTGTCAGTAATACATATAAGGAGAATCTGAGTGATATTTTTTCTTAAAGTTTTTAACCTTCTGAGTGTTGTGAAATGTTTTGCCAATACCATTAGATCATTTTTTTCTTCAGCAGAAAAGAATCATTTGGCAATAATTGTAGGCTTAATTGAGTGGAATCACACTGTGTAGTCCCATCTTAAATTCTTCAGTGTCTTCTTTTCATCCTAGATGAGTCTATCAGTCTATCAAAGATAGGATGATTTTGTTAATTTCTTTTTTGAGGTCTTCATACAATTTTCTTTTTGTGAATGTCATCTACTCTAATTAGTTTGTGCCAATTTTTTTGCTTTTAATGTGTTAAATCTTTTTAACAGAGTTAGTGCCTGGTTTTGACAATGAGATATATATAATTGCTTTTTAAAAATGTATTTATCATATCTAATACCAGTCTTCAAATGTATATGTGGCACAAAAGCAGTAAGATATAAGGATAAGAATGCAAGAAATTAGTATTTCAAGTATGTTGAATTACAATATTAAAGTTATGATTATAAAATAAGAATCTTCCAGTAATGACTGCTGAGTGCAAAATGTGAGCAAGGCATATCATGATATTCAGCCAGCCAAAAAAAATTGCATTTTAGTAACTATATTTTCCTTGTTTAATTTTTGTCCTATATTGAGTAGATAATCCAATCACTGGAAAAGTCCTTTTTTAGTAATGGACTGAATGTGGTTTTCCACAAGGAAAAGGATTTTTCAGCTTTGACAGTACTCAGTATCTGCTTAGTCTTGTGTATTTGAAGTCATGTGCACTTTAAATATAGAGCATTTTGATTGTGTTTCTTGAAAGAGCTTTACTCTCATACTTAGAAATGGCTTGAAACCTATTATATATAATAAAAAACATGAACAGTAAAACAGAGTAATTTAGATTTTTTTTATATATTTAGCTTTTCAAAAACATCACACATGACACATTAATAATACAGTGATTGATTTGGCAGTTGGGATTGTTTAGAAAATGGCTTTGAATGCATAACAGTAGTAGTTCCATGCCATTACATTTACATTTAGACAAGCATGCAAAACTAGCTGTTGCTGTTTTATATTCTTCATAAAAGCTAAAGCATCCTTTTGAATTTTTTACATATCCAGCGAGACAGAAAGAAAAGTAACCTCTCTAAAGCATTTCTGTACCTATGGCTGTGAATGTGCTGTGATCCTGTTTAGTGTTAATTTTGCTTTGAAATTCTTGTTTGTTTCCTCAGTGGGGTTTCTTGGAGTTTGGTTTTGGGTTTGGTTTATGTTGTTTGGGTTTTTTTCTTTTTAATTATTAATTTTGGGGAGGTTTTTTTGGGTTTGTTTTGTTTTGTTTTGTTTTTTGTTTGTTTTGTTTTGTTTTTTTTGTTTTTGTTTTGGTTTTTTTTTGTTTTTTTTTTTTTTTTTTTTTTTTTTTTTTTTTTTTTTTTTTTTTTTTTTTTGTTTTGTTTTGTTTTTTTAATGTAGATGTGCAATTATGTGTAAGGTAAAGGGGAGAGGAGGTTACTACTGGCTTTTCAGGGAGATTATCAAGAGAGAATTGCATTCTAGGTAATGGCTGTTTTTTTTCATGCTAAGCAAGCATAATTCTTTGGAAATTATAGAAATATGTAATTTTATATTTAACTCATTCGCAGGAGTATTTCATGGCTTGTTGGTTAAATATTTTAGGTACTTTGGGTCTTTTTGAAAATGCATATAGCAGATGCTTCTTTGTCTAAAAAAGTATGTTGTCTCTTCTTTTCATATTTTAATGAAAAAAGTAGGAAAAAAGTATGACAAATTCAATAAACATTAAGGCCTGAGCTTGTATTATATTGGACTTGGTGCAGAAAGTTGTTTATGATACAATACTCTTGCTTAAACACAAGCCAGTGTATTGTATCTGTGTCTTCTGCTGCTTTATTAGCATCCATATGGAATTCTGCATGCTGCTGTGGGTTGTTTTGTTTTTTGTTGGGTTGTTTGTTTGGTTTTTTTTCTCTAAGGAATCCTGTTGAAATGGGTGATGTACTTGTAAACTGCTGGTCCATATGTTTGAGGTTTCTATGAGGGTTTGTTTTGGTGTTGGATTCCCACTTGTTCCGATAAACAGCATTTCTGCAATCCATCCAACACACAATTTAGTGGGATAGGTGTGGTTCTGTGGCTCACTGGCTTTCCAGATTTGGTTTCCACAATTCTAATGCTGAGACAGAGCAAACAAAGGAGGTGGGAACAGAATCTTTAGCCTGGCTAAACAGTGTCAAAATCAGAGACTTGGGAATCAGTTTGTTCATTACATCCCCCCTTTTGAGTGGCAGGAAGAAACTATTGTTTTCTATTGGACATGTCTTTGAGAAAGCTGACAGAAATTTCCTAGGAAAGTGTAGGATGTGTTCATGCTGTTACTATTTATTGACTGGTTCTGTGACGTGGTCACTGTTTGTCCAGTGTTATTAGTAACCTAAATTGTGTTATCAGCACACCTTTGTTTGCTTTCTAACACCTACCTGAACAGCTGGAGTTTGTAGCCATCCACTGGAATTAAATTCCAAGTACACTGTGGTGTTGATAATGAGCACTTGCTAAAGTGTTGGAGGTTAAGCATTTCAGTCTGTGAGAATAAGTTAGTTTTTCAGGTGGGATGGTTTTTCTTTAGAATTTGTTGGGTTGGAAGGGTCCTATTGGAATCAAGTCCAACTCCTGACCCTACAAAGGACTCTTCAAGAATCATACCCTCTGCCCAAGAGTGTGGTCCAGACACTTCTTGAACACAGGCTTGGTTTGGTTTTGTTTTTTTCTCAAGTTAAGATTTATAAGGATCATGAGCAGCTGACTGTTGAAATGAAAACTCCATGGTGCCTCTGGGCAAATTGTTCCAGTGAGTTTATCAGCCTCAAGGGGAACAAAATTCCCTATCTGGAATCGCCCACATTCCAATTTGCATCCCTTGTCTCTCATCCTGTCACCAAGGAGGACACTCATACCTATACCCTCCCACTATGTAGCTGGAAGATAGAAATAGGGTTTTCCTTGATATTTAGGCTTTTAGCTCTCTCAGCCTTAGAGATGATGTGCTGTAGCAATCTGACTATTTGGTGGTTTTCAGCCAAATTAATTTCATTATATTGGGGTCTAAAGTAAGAAATTGCCATTAATAGGAAAAAGTAAAGGTAGTTATTTTGGGCTATTTTTTTCTGAGTTTTCCTTGCTTTGTTTTAATTGCTTGGATTTCATCATTTTTGTTGCAGTAGCTTGTAACTAGTTCTGACAAACTCACAGGCCTGGTATATTTATATATTTTTTCAGAATTCACATCTTGCCATTTCTCTGTTAATTGTCTGTTACTCTTTCCTTTTTTCCCTCTGGAAGTGAACTGTACGTTTCTCATGTTGAATAAACAAACCCAGAAAACCCCATCTTAAGGCAAAAGCCAAATTGTTTTCCATCATGTTAAAAAAAAAAGAAAAGTGGAGCAAGTAAAATTTAGGAGAGATTCTGAAGAAAGTCCTTTGTTTAGGAGCTTTTTTAGAGTTTCAAGTTATGAAAATTAATAAAGCTTGGAAGTAAAGGGACTTTCTGGTGTTTCATTTTTAAGTTGTTAATTGTTTGTAATAGCTCATAGGTAAAGCACTTTTACCTGTCTAGTTAGTGATTTATACTTTCAACATTGAAAAACTTACCTCCAGCGAGTATCTCCAGTGTGGATGAATTTAAATAAAACATCCTTTTTTGGTGCCTTACTTTGACTTTTTTGGATGTTTGTAATAAGGTTATAATGCGGTATCTTGAGCTGAAATACGAAATATTTTCATAAACATGTATTATTTGTCATCATGTTATCTAGGCTATTTATAAACAACTCAGATGCCTCAGGAAGATGAATCCTATTAGAACACATTAAGTAGCATAATTGTAACAAATGATCCATAGGCAAATGGTGCACTAAACGAATTTCAAATTTCCAGCTAACAAAAGCCAAGCTCTTCATTTATCTGAGATGCACAGATCAAATCTCTCCAACAGTGTGAAAATCTGTCTGAATTTTTCCACTTCTGATAGTACTTCATGTAAGCAGACGGATCTTCTTTCACATAGGGAGTAACCTTACAGTCTTGTGAGGAATTCTTTAATCTTAATCATCAGCTGGATTCTTAAGAGCATTGTTACATCCTTCCATTTTTTTCTGCCGAGAGAGGAGAATTAAAATTGATATGTAAAGCACATTCAGTTTGTCAGAATCTTCCCAATCTAAGCCAAACGTTCTTTCCAGTGGGCAGTAACAATTTGGGCTTTTAGGCTGTGAAGGCATTTGCAGTAGGAGCTCAGTACCTGAGTGTGCTCAGAGATGGGGATGGAGCAGGGAGAAGCATTTCACCAGCTCTGCAACTCTTTCACATCCACATGCAGGGACAGGTCTTATCCTGGCCTGAGCAGAGGCATCTCCAGACAGAGACATCCACTTGTGCATTCCAAGGTCTCGAGAAGGTCTCTGGATCCAGCCACCATCCTGCTCATCCCTCTTCCTCAGCTCCGTAGGCCTGTGTCTGCCTCAGGCTCAGTCTGCTCAAAAAACACAATAAAATTTCAGGTGCATGTCTCAGTTTTATCACTGCTGTAGGATCTGCAGTGTAATGCGAAGAAAATGTTCTCAGCTGTAAACTTTGCCATAAAAATATTTCTTTAGTTTGTCTGGCTCTGAGGTAGCTTTGCTGACATGATTATTTCTATCAGTCTGTTATGATTCTGCAGTAAGCTTATTTACCATCTGCTTCCAAGATGTGCGTTCCTGGCTAAAACGTGATGTTTCCAGCTGTCATGTGCCTGGGAGTGTTAGGTAGAGAAAATAGCAACAAAAATATTGAGAAAAAAAAAACCTTATTAAAAAATTGCTTCATCTTCTGTAGAGTACTTTTCAGAATTCAGTCTTGCAATTATTAAAACGTGAAATGCTTGAGGTATGGAAAGGAAGATGGGCTATGATCTATTGCATCCAAGTGTCTCATGCCAGAAGACATGGGTTTTCCACCCAAAACATAATGGATTTTAAAAAACAAAAACAAAACCCCCAAACAAAACCAACCAAACAAACCTGCAAAAAACCCCCAACCTATTGTTTTGAGATCAAATTTATTCTATCTTGATTTCTTTCTTTGAAAATTAAGTTTTACCATTATCAGTACTTTATAAATACTGTTAATTTTTGCTCTGAAAGTTAGAGGTATGTACAGTACATGTATATAGAAGTATGTACAGTGATCATGGAAAATTGTCTGGAAAATGTTATTTTGTGTTGCAGTTTCCCTCTGCACCCCATCATACCAACACCTATCTGTAGCTTCTTATCTGGATAGACTATAAATCTGGATGCAGACTCTACATTTGATCACAGAGAAAACAACTATATCTAACAGGAGCTGATAGTCTGTTGTATTTTATGTAGAGAACAGAAATAAACATCCACAAAAAATACAGAATCCAGGAGGATGATGAGGGAATGGCCAGATGTTGCTTACAAAAACGCAAATCTGTAGGTTTTTCATAAGTACTTCAGCTGTGTAGTAATGGCCCTAAAATCCTACATTTAAAATGGCTGGGGAGTAGTAGAGAAATATAAAATTCTTAAATACATGGCGAAGAGTTAACACTTCCAAATACTTTTGCAGCTGGAGCTTTGTCAAGCTGTTCCGTTTACCATTCGATTTTACATTAAATGTGGCAGTTTTTTGGTTTGCTAAGTTTCCTTTAATAGTACAGAAGGATGGTGCACCTTTACTGTAATACTACAGTTTTATACCCAACATAGCATCAGGTTGACCAGCAGGTCAGCCTGGAGGTCCATTTAAACTCTTACTCTGTGTACCATGATGGCTGTGAAAAGTGGCTGAAGTATCTGTTTTACCTTTTCAGCTGCTCTTTACATGAAGCGCTGCAGGGCTGGATGTAGTTTCTGTGTACTTATTAATCTTTAACAGCCTCCTTCTTCTCAAATATGTTCAGTCTTCCTTAAATCTTGATACAACCTTTGCCTCTCTGAGCATCCATTAGCAAGGAAGTTCACAGATCAGCCATTTGCTGGGTGATGAGTCACGTCATCTGGTTTTGAAGCTGTTTCCTGTTAGTTTCAGTTGATGCCTCCTGCTCCTTATTTTAGAAGACAGAGTGAAGAATCAATTTTTATCACCTTGACCTTGAGGACTGTGTTTTTATAGGCGTTTGTTATTTCTCCCCTGAGCTATGTCTTTCTGGAAAGAGACTGAAGGGTTTTTTTTGCTTTATGCAGGGATTCTCTTTGTATAGAAGTTCTTTTAACTTTGTCCACCTTAAGATTCCCTTCTACAAATCATTTCTAGCTCTACTGTATCCTGTTTTGAGATAGGGGACCAAGATGATGCACAGCATTGATGTGGACAGATCATGGATTTAGACAACAGCAAAATGAATTCTGTGCCGTTTTCCTGAAAGTTCCAAACTTTCTGAACAACTGCTGGTATATTTAAAAAAATCTCCCCACTTGTATTTCTTTCTCCTCCTCTGTATTTTTTCTGTTGTTTATTGGCCACTGACATTTATTGACCACTCAGTGTTGCCTCTTTTTTTCCTAGCACTAGGAGAAGCTTGGCATCTCATAAGCTCTTCAATGATAATGCTGTGGTGAAAGTGTATGGGAGTAAAGTGTGACTGTTTCATTTGTCATTTAAATTGTTATAGGGGAACAGGGTGGCTACATTGAACTAACTTGGTGAATGTAGAATTCAGAAACTATCTCTAGTACCTGAGATTTGATTTTTGTTCAAGTTTGTTAACGTATAGGTCCCATCTAGAAAGAAAGGCCCTGAAATGGTATTCATCAGCTGAGGGAAGTCAGCAGGAGTTTTTCTTCTTGGTGGCATGGAAATGTTTAAGGCCAGGTTGGATGGAGCTCTGAGCATGCTGGTGTAGTGAAAGGTGTCCCTGTCCATGGCAGAGGGTTGGAACGAGATGATCTTTAGGGTCCCTTCCAACCCAGGCAATTATAGGATTTATATAACCATGGAGTTATCCTCAAGCTCACTTGATCATCTTTACACTTCATCAGTATATGTTGTCTCCAGCAGGACACATAGATTGTTCAGTTCTTGTAATTACAGCTGGTGTGAGTATACCCAAATTATGTTGCTACATCTGCTCATGTCTTCTTAACTGTACCTACAAGAAATGACCAGATAAAAACTCCCTAATGTTCATGCTCTTTGTACCAGCCAAGGGAAAACAGCACCAGATTTAGCTGGCTTTGAGGTAAAAATGTCAATTTGGCATGCCTGGGAAGAGCAAATAAAGTTTACTGTTCCTGACCTCTCGGTAATCTCATTTGTGTTTTGAGGATCTTACTGAAAAATGAAATTACTTCTTTGGGTTTTTTTTTTTTCCCAATCCCCTTAGATTCTTAATTAAAGGTTAGAACAACCTTCTAATTTCTTAACACATCAAACTTTTGTTCTTGTTACATTTGGTTTCTTTACTTGGTCTCTCTGGATTCACAGGTCAAAAGACATAAAAGAAAATAAGTTAGAGCATGAATCAAGAAATCCAATCCATGTAACTGAAATAGATGAGACTCTTTTTTTCTCCCTTAGTGAACAAGAAATTATGGCTGCATATTTTTTGTTCACTTCCAATGAAAATCAGGTAGGATATAAATGATAAATTGCCAGCTTCTGCTAGATACCAAAATTTTTTTTGGAATAACTACATCACCTTGCAATTTTTGCACTTAACTTCAGAAGTGACTGGTTTGGTTGTGCTATTTGAAATTCTAACTTTAAGAATAGTCTTAAAGTGGTAAAACTGAGCTTGGAACTGTAATTGCAGAAAGATGACATCAAAATAAAGCCATATAATATTTCTGGCTCCAAATTGCCTCAGAGTGCTCTGTAAGCTGACATTTGTCAGTTACTGAGAATGAGGAAACTCTTCCACTGAGCTAAAGATGGGGACAGAATCTGTGGGCAGGTCTGAGGCTGAAATTGGAGCAGGTGGTTTGTTTGGCCCTTGGCCACATTTTTAAATCACCAATTCAACTTTGGTCACCTACAGAATAACCAAAGTCCACCTGCTATCAAAATGGGCAGGTCTCCCCAGCCAAGTACATGGTCTAACACACATTTTTCAGAAAGAATGCAACTTTACTTCCAGGTTTTCATTGAAGGGAAAATGCAATGTTTTTGTCTTGGTTTAAAAAGTTTACCTTATTTCAATTTTGTATCAGCATTGTCCTGCAATTCAGTCTGGGACTTCCCTTATGTTTTGAATTGGTTTGTTTTTGTTTTTTCTATTAAACCAAAGAGTAATTTTTCCTCTTTCTATTAAAATAGGTCAGTGCTATGACATCTTTTTGGAGAAGAGGGTGAGGGGAATGATAAAATAAACTCCTCAAAATATTACAATTGTGTGAACATTAGTTGTTATTCTACTCCATCTAACAGAAGCAAGAATGTTAGAAACAGACCAGAAATGAAATGTGTAGTTACAGTAATACATATTTTTAAAATTGTGGGGGATTTTTTTTTTTT
>WEIU01012878.1:729096-761076 GCA_013389925.1 Aegithalos caudatus | reverse complement strand
TTTTTTTTTTTTTTTTTTTGTATTTTGGTTCCAGTCATGCTCTTAACATGCAATTCATACAGCTGTGCCCAAAAGTATCCATGGATCTTAATGCCCATGGAAAGCTGGTTTGTAAGACTGGCACCCTGATTTGCATGTGAAAACCCAGTGATTACTGCCAGAATGTTGCAATCAGAGATGCAAGCTGGAAGTTCCACCATGTCCTATATAATTTCAACTTAGGAAATTAAGGTGCTGTGTATATGTATTGCTCATGCAAAAATTATAAATAGGTATTGAAACTATTCATTAAAAGTGTTAGACAAAAATTATTGAACTCCCTACAGGTTCTGAGGAAGAAATCTGCTTGATGAACTCAGTTTAGGATTATTTCACAATTTTAATGGTAGATAAGTTTTATTAAGTGTCTGGTATGATGTTAAATGGCACTGTGTAGATTGGAGAAGTAGATGAGGGGGTGGATTCCAGTAGTGTAGAAAAAAATCTGCAGTTTACAATGACAGGTGAGTTAGAGCAGCACTATTCTGGTAATATTATACATAGCCTCTTTTGAATTGATTATTTTACTGATCTGCAAAATTTCTATTTGATAAATACTGTCTAGATTATAGATGTTTTTCCAGGAAAAAGAAAAAAAAACTTGTAGAAGGTTTTAATTGCCTATCAATTCATACTAGTGTTTTCCTCACTCAATCTCAATGGTTCTTCCTCCCACTTGCACCCACACTGAATCAGCCTTTAATCTGATTTCTTTCCTGCTAACTTAGAAACAAAACATGCTTTCATTGTTGCACTGTGTTTCTGTATTAGAAGCATTTCTTTAATTTCAGGTCTCATTCCATGCACACACTCCTTAGGGGTCAGCTGAGCTGTTTGTGTCAGTACATGTGTCCACAGGCTTTCATAAATATGAGGTGAAATATATATATAGGGTGTGTATACATATATATATGTCTGAATATATATATTCTACATCTCAGTTTGCTTGTGAGCAAAGTAAACTTGTGTAAGTCAGACATTGTTTTAACTTGTACTTCTTCACTACAACTATAAAATTTTAAGTCTCTGGTTAGCCCTTGCTATAATTACTTTGTTAATAGTTCAGATCAGACTTCAGTGCTTCACTGCAGAATTTTCAGTTACAGAGTTTGCACCTGGATTACATTTTAATTGCTTTAGTTCAGACTCTCTGAGCACTCAAAAAGAAGTCTAAAAACACAGGAAGAAATGCTCAGACAAAAAGACTGCTGAATACTTATTTCTTAAATGTTTGAGACTCTTCCTTTTGTACATTATTTTTTAATACATTCCCACAGCATAACTTTTTACTTTGGGGCATGTTACAGTATGTATTTATAATGAGACTGACTGTATTCTTTCTTGCTCTGGTGCACATGACTCCAGTGAAGTCAATGGGCTTATGTGAGACTTGCTAAGATAATATTCAGACTATTAATCTTTACATTAGTCTCACATGGAAGAGCAGATGATATTTAAGACTGAATTTAAGGTCGTAACTGTAGGTCCCAAAGTTACTTTATTCTCTTGTTTCATTTTTTTCCTCGTTTTCTCCTCTTGCTTATTTTATTCCTTTGGAAAATTATTGTTTCTGAGTATTGAAAACAATCAGGAGTAGAATTTATTTTTTCCTGGGTATATTAATATACAATATGAATTGTTATTCATACTGTGTGCTAAGTCAAAACTCTGGAGGATTTTTCAAAGGGATTATATGGAGTTAGATGGGTAGGCTAAGGAGAATATTTCAAGACCATCTTCCTGCAGGGTAAAAGGCTCAGTGCGAGATTAGATAGATAGATATAGATATATATATATATTATTTGTGTTGTTGTTTGCTCTGGGAGGAAAGTAAAAGAATCTTAATTCAGACTTCAAAAAAGGAAAGGAAACTAAAAGGTGAGTAAACACAAGTTGGTTTTCAAAAGGTATCTCTCTATGGAGGATATCAGTCTGGATATAAGAGAATTGAGCACCAGCTCCAGTTAAGGATTAATTAAATAATCTCTTAATTAATGATTCTTGTCTGTTATGCATTGGATTAGAGGGATGGCACACTGTAGGTAATAATTTATGGTGAATTTCTTTTAGCTAAAGCTACATGGTCGAACTCCAGAGGNGGAAGAAATGCTCAGACAAAAAGACTGCTGAATACTTATTTCTTAAATGTTTGAGACTCTTCCTTTTGTACATTATTTTTTAATACATTCCCACAGCATAACTTTTTACTTTGGGGCATGTTACAGTATGTATTTATAATGAGACTGACTGTATTCTTTCTTGCTCTGGTGCACATGACTCCAGTGAAGTCAATGGGCTTATGTGAGACTTGCTAAGATAATATTCAGACTATTAATCTTTACATTAGTCTCACATGGAAGAGCAGATGATATTTAAGACTGAATTTAAGGTCGTAACTGTAGGTCCCAAAGTTACTTTATTCTCTTGTTTCATTTTTTTCCTCGTTTTCTCCTCTTGCTTATTTTATTCCTTTGGAAAATTATTGTTTCTGAGTATTGAAAACAATCAGGAGTAGAATTTATTTTTTCCTGGGTATATTAATATACAATATGAATTGTTATTCATACTGTGTGTTAAGTCAAAACTCTGGAGGATTTTTCAAAGGGATTATATGGAGTTAGATGGGTAGGCTAAGGAGAATATTTCAAGACCATCTTCCTGCAGGGTAAAAGGCTCAGTGCGAGATTAGATAGATAGATATAGATATATATATATATTATTTGTGTTGTTGTTTGCTCTGGGAGGAAAGTAAAAGAATCTTAATTCAGACTTCAAAAAAGGAAAGGAAACTAAAAGGTGAGTAAACACAAGTTGGTTTTCAAAAGGTATCTCTCTATGGAGGATATCAGTCTGGATATAAGAGAATTGAGCACCAGCTCCAGTTAAGGATTAATTAAATAATCTCTTAATTAATGATTCTTGTCTGTTATGCATTGGATTAGAGGGATGGCACACTGTAGGTAATAATTTATGGTGAATTTCTTTTAGCTAAAGCTACATGGTCGAACTCCAGAGGTGGCTGAGTCATTGTTTAGAGAAACCCTGAGGAACATTGGAAGAGGAGAGATTAAAGGAGGAAGATGGTTCAATATTAAATCATGTTTGCTGTTGACTTACGTTGTAGGGAAGAAGAGAAAAGGAGGAAATGAAGGCAATGTTGTGTGGATACTTAAACAAAAAGAACAAGAGAAGAGGTGGTTCTGAGGAGGTCAGGAGGGAGGGAAACCACTAAAAATAACAATTTTAAATACTCAAACTTTGTTACCAGTAATTTGATAGACTTCCATCTTTGGAATTGGAAAGAGCCTTACCTGGTGGTGTTATGGATCCCTTCTTACATACAACTCCTGTTTGCAAATATTCTGATTTTGAATAATCATTTAACAACACATATGTAGTTCGGTTCATTAGTATGAAACATTAACAGTAGTTTTTACATATTGGTTAAAGCTTGAAAATTTTCTTCAAGCCAAAGGAATTATATGTTATCAGCATACAATGTTTTTGTACAGAAGCCAGAGAAGTCACAATTTGACCTGCCAGCTGTATCATGCAGTGTTCAGTAAGGAAAATATTACAATCCTGCCATCTTTATGACTGGCTGCTCTACAGATTGTGCAGAATTTGGAAGAATGCTGCATTCGTACCAGACTGATTGGACAAATGAATGATAATCTATTCATTTGTGGAAATGATTTTTGAGTATTTACATTCAGCAGACATTAAGAATGTTGACCTTGTGCAGGAATGTGAGACACTCTTTAGTTACTGTTCAGAGCAAGTAACTTGGGAAACTGCCACAGCCTTCTTGTTTCATGAACAAGACTGGCAGGTTTTGAGGGGAAGTACTGAATACAACCAGTACTTGTTGTAGCTGACCACTGTGCTCTTGTAGACACCTTTGTAGAAAGTGAATGGGAAGCAAACGTAATTTTAAGTTTAAAACCCAAAGCCATTCCTCCTGCCACATTTGTCAACTATAAAAATATTCCTAAAAGGTCTGTTTAAAAACCTGTTCAAGAACAAAAAAGTGATATACCCACTCATTTCACATCATCCAAATAGAATAAAAATAGAAAACTATGATCCCTTTCCAGTGCTGATTCACTTCTGTTTTTGTTTTGGTTCTCAATTAACAATGTCATGTCCTAACACATCTTAAAGAAAGTTTTCTTTAACTGATTGGCAGGAAAAAATGTACAATAGATGTCACTTCTGTTGTGATGGATTGGGGTTAGATTTGCTTCTGCAATGTTATTAGAGAATATGCTTTCACTATGTCCAAAACAGCAAAACAGTAGATGTTCAAGAAGCTTCTTTGCTTGTATAAAATAACTTCTGTAGAGGGAAATGCAGGTCCACTGTCAGATATCTAGATAAATTATTTTCCTTTCATGCAAAGAACTGTTTACTTTAATTCTTGACCTGTTGTTAGGGATGAATGTTGTGAGTACTGAGTTATGAATCTTCCTTCCCTTCTCTGATTGTATCTTGGCATTTCTCTTTTTTTAATCCCAAAATATTTGTCGTGTCTTTTTCAGCAAATATAGTAAACAGTCAAGTTTTAGCCTTCAACAAAATGCTTTCCATTCATGGAAACCCTTATGGGAAGCTTAAATTAGCTACCCTTACATTACACACTGTTGAAATGCTCTGAGCCACCATTGCATAATATGTTTTCCAGTATCTCTGGAAAACTCAATTATTATTATCACTTTAGTATCAAACAAAACTCAATGCCTATGAACTCAGAATGAGTAATAGCTAAATTTTGTGGTTTATTTTAGAGTGGCACAGGTTCCAGATGGAATAGTCCTTTTTATCTCACCAGATTTATTTTTCTTGAATATAGAACATTTTTTTCTCCATCATTTTTACATTACAACTTTTCCATGATATTTTCATTAAAATGAAGCAGTTGGCAAATGGACTTTTCATCAGCTCATTATTTATCTATATTTTTTTAACAGAGATGACCATAAATCACACTTAATTCAAATGCAGTGCTGTTTCCAGTTTCATCCTCTCCTTCCTGTGTTTCAATTAGCAGGGTTTTACTTCATTACTGTGATGAAACTGGAACAGTGCATCATTGCTTTTCCCCAAAGAAGTAGGTGTCTGCCATCAGCTTTACAGCATTCAGCTGAAGTGTTGGGGCATGGAAGAGAGGAGGAAAAATGGAGAAGAAAGTTGATGATGACTTGCTTTTGACTGTTTTGTCTTAAGTTGTCACCAGCAGTCTCTTGCTTTTGAGAGCAATTGTTTAAAGCTCTGCTCAGTTTCTGTAAATATTAGAGCACATGGAAAAAGTTTTTTTGGTTTGGTTTTTTTTATAATTCTGAATGCTTTTTCTGTTGTAAAAAATGCATCTTAGTGCCATGCATCAATTATATAGGCTTCTGAGATGGGAAGGGGAAAGGAAAATGAGTCTGAGACCTCAAAATAACCTACTCAAAATAACTTTTCCCCTGAATAATGTTTCATTATTTTGTTCTGACCTATATAGGTTAGAAGCAAGAGCCACGTCCTAATGGAAAAAGAAGCATTCTTATTTTTCTAATTATATGAAAGTATGGGATTTTACAGGCTGTCTATATAAAACTGCTTGAAAGGTTTGGATGAGTGAAAACCTTTCACTGAGCCAGACAGGCACAGGTCCCACACTGGGAATGCTTTGGAATTAGATTGCACTGGCTCAGGATGAGCATAACTTGTTAATGCTGCAGCACAGCTATGGCTAACATTGACTAATAAATATTGTATTACTGGGCAGTATGTTTAGGGATTTTACTCTTAATTGAGGAGAGAAGCTGCAATAAGCTACATAAGAAATTATAGACTGGTATTATAATATGGATTCAGAATATTTCAGATCACAGTCTTCCCTTGGTCTGTATTATCTTTTTTCTCCACATTTTGCAACCTGATAAGAGATAAGAGCTTTACCACCCACCCTGATGCAGTTTCTGGTGCTTTTTTTTTTTTTTTTTTCCAGCTGTGAAATGATATAAGGCTGCTGGGAAAGTGGACTTCATAAGTTTAAAGCACTTTTTCAGTAACCTTTTGGATAGGCCATGTGTGCCCAGAAGTTTAGTCATTTTAGAAAATCAATTCAGAGGATTCCTCTGAGATAGATGGCTGCCCATCAGATTTTTTTTTTATTTTTTGTAATTTTCCTTTCTTTTTGATCTATATACCATAATTTCTGATGCATTCCTCTCCAAAATTTCAGGAGTGTTCCATTGCAATTACCTTTGAATCCTGACTTCTGAATATTTTTCTGAAATACTGCGTCTTCTGAAATACTTATGTCTTTACCCACTTCTCTTGGGGAGTTCAGTTTTTTTGAGATTTTGGGAACACTGGGACTTTAAAAATGTGTAGCTTTTGTGCTTTCTCATTTATTGGATTCAAGCATTGAGGGCTGGATGCCCGGTCTCTTGTTGTACTACCTTCAGGTACCAGGATTATTTGAAACATTTGTAATCTAATTTTGTTATTTTGCTGTTTCCATGCTGAATTCTGAATCTTACGTCATGTTTGTTACTGAAAATAATTTTTATTTTCCTTTAGACTGCAAATGAAAAGGTGTGAAATCAGTGAAACTAACAATTCACAATATCAGTCTGGGAAAATAAAACACTGACTTGTTCATCACATTTCATTTTATATGATTTATCTAAGGTTTCTTTTCCTTCATTTTATATGTCCTGCTAGTAATTATATTATGGAGAATCCAGATATGGAATGTACAAAAGTTACAGAGGAACACCCAAAAAAAGAAAAGGTCAGGTTAGTTAAATAATAGCACATTTTTTTTTTTTTTTAATCATCACAGATGTGAGACAATGAAAGTGAAAAAGAACATTTCAGGATGAATCACTCAACAGATATGATGCTATGGTACATTCTCACCCAAGTTTTCTAATTTTTTTTTTCATTAACTGGAATTTGAGACCTTTCAGACATGAAGTTTTTGCAGTCTGCTTTTTGAGGATAGAAAAAAAAATTATCAGAGGCACCAGTTGCTTTTTACCTTAAAAAGGTGTGAGCCAATTCCTTTGTATGAAGGGACTGAAGTTTGAGGCCGTGGTGTTACTGCTGGTGAGAGGAGGTGGAGGGGTATTTTCACTCCTGAGGGCACGACCCACATTTCTTGCAAATGGCCCATGTTACCTGTGTCTGTAAGGGACTGAGGTACTTGGCAGCTTAAAACATTAATTGTGTTTACAATGTTGCTCTAGAAAATAAGTGGTTTTTGCAATTGTCCCTATTAAAGGCTGAGAAAATGTTCTGCAGGTCCACCACAGCAACAGTGTCTGCAGTGCAGAGTGTTGGAAAAACCAAGCAACCCCTCCTGCTGATGAGAGCTTAGGCCAAAAGGGATTCATGCAGAGCTTCTCCATTCTTTATGGCTATTCTTCAGTATTAAAAAGGAAAAAAAAAAAAAAAAGTTAGTGGGTAAGGGATTTAATTCGTATTCTTAGTCCTTTAAACTTCTCATGAATTTTTATTCACACAAAGTTTCCAGTCCCTGAAAGGTATTGAATGGTGACTTTTTTAAAAAAAATTTTGAACTTGTATTTGAAAATGATTACTCAGTTATGGGTTTTTCTTAGTTTTATGGTGTTTAATTGTTTCATTTGGAAAATGAATGTTGAGGCCACTTTGTCATGCCCCAGCCTGAGCCACTGTACACTGGAAATCAGATTCAATGACTTCATTTTAAAAGTGAGCAGATTTCTGAAAGATTTGTGGAAGAATTTTATCACTAAATATATTTCTTAACGGTTCAAACCAAGATCTTGTTCAAAGTGAAATAGATGAAACAATAATCTCCTCAGAAATAATAGGTTCATAGTAAATTTGAATATTGTTGAGTTGTTGAATTGCCATGTTCTGCCCTAGCGTTCTCTCTTTGATTCCTTCATAAAGAAGTAGCACTAAAAAATGTTACAGTAAGTTACAATACAAAAAATTACATAAAAGCATATGTAGCAATAACATTTCTGTGTTGGACTTATATGGATAGTTTCCATTAATTTTGATTAATAAAGTGGTAAAATTATGATAAGCAACAGTAACAATTGGTGCATATATATACACACATTTATATGCATTTATATTTATATACACACATATATGTATATGTATGCAGACATACACAAGCAGAATTATATATTAGAATACATCAGGAAAGAATTGAACCTGCTAAACATATGGGAAGAATTAGATACCTCCGGTTTTTCCTCTTGTGAAATCTGAGATATAAATCTCCACTTTATTCAAGTACTACAACTTACTTGAGTAAGAGAATTGTGCCTGGGAATAAAGTGGCTGGGAAAAAAAACAAAACAACAAGCTTTTTAATCTTCCTCACAGTTGTTAATCAAAATAGAGAAATTAACAGTACTTAGTATAACAGTTCTTGAAATAAATATGGAATATATTTATGAATTTTAATAGTGCATTAAACTTTTCAAATAACTTAGGATTATGTGTTCTAATTAATTATATAGAGAAACACAGTCTTGTTTCATTTCAGAATCCTGGTGAAACTTGGGAGAATTTCATTCTGGGAAATAACTTTTCTCCAAGGAGAAAAAGTGTTTAAGTAACAAAATGTTACTATTTATCAGATGAGCAACTTTTTGTGAAAATGCTGCTTTTACATGCAGATAGTCTCTCTCAAATAGATAATTTGAGATTGCCACAGCTTTTTACACCTGAAATCATCACTGGGTTCCTTCCAACTGGCCTAAGTCCTGCAGGCAGAATGGAGACAAAAGAAAAATTTGTTTGAACACAGGTAGAAGTGCAAGTGGTTTGGGGTTTCCTGGGGAAAGAGAGTAACTATCATCCAGAGCAGTCTTTTTTCTTGGCACTGCCTTGCTTCTGTCTGAGCTGGAGCTGATTTTCCCCATGGCAGCCCCCCCTGAGCTGTGCTGGTCCCTGGCAAGGAGCTGCTCACACCCCAGTGTTTTGGCTCTGGCTGAGCAGTGCTGGCCCTGCAGCAGCGCTGTCTCTCCAACATTCCCCCCTTGCCTGTGGGCTGGGGGTGGGCAAGGTCCTGGCAGGGGCCACAGCCAGGACAGCAGACCCAGCTGACCAAAGGGACAGTCCATGTGTTATCATGTCTGCTCAGCTGTAGGAGAAGGGGGAGCAGGGGCACTCATCATTATATTTGTCTTTTGTAACGACTGCAATGCTTAGTGAAACCCTGCTTACCAGGAAGGGGCTGGATATCCCTTGTTGATGGGAAGTAGAAAGTGAGTTTTTTCCACCTTATTTTCTCCTTCCCCTTCACCTCCTGCTGAGGAGAGGATCGATAGAGCAAGTTGATGAGCACCAGCCAAGGTCAGCCCACTACAGGCATAAATCTCAGCCTTTTTGCCTTGAGGTGTTGCTGGTTCATCTACAATGGCTTATTGGTTACCTTTCTGTGCATAAGGCTTCTGTTTTCATAGCTGTTACTAGCCAAGAACATTCACTTGAGTGCTTGCACTCTCAAGATACATTCAGATGTAGAAATCCAGTTGAATTCAATGTCACCTTCACAACTCATTCACTAATATGTGGGTTTATGGAAGACCTACTAACGCTCTGTTTAATGTCTTCCTTTATGAAATGAAAGCAGACTTTTTTTTTTCTTTCTGAAAAAGCTATCCCTAAATAAAACTTTCTAGAAGTTCTGTTTTTCCAGCATAACAAACTCTTTGAATGTAATCTATGCTGTCCTGCAGTGTATTTCCTTCAAAATCACAGGACTGGTAACAATGCTGAAAATTATTTTCTGCTTTATTGTACTTGTAACTGCCACACTGTTCTGATTGAAATGTTCCTCCCATGTAATCACTTGCCTGATCACGTAGCAACATGCACAGTTAACATTCATCCTTCCTTATGAGAACTGTAATAAATGTGCTGTGTCCCTTCCCAAGGTTAGTGCCAGATTGAGCTTTTTTCAGTTAATAGACCTATATGTGTCAAAATAACTGATTTTTCAAACTCAGTGGCAGTGGCCTGAGTATTCCTGGTTCAGCTTTTTTGTTCAGCAGAGGAAAGCATTTTCTTTGGCCTCAGGAGAGAGAGTGTTCTCCATCAAAATAGTGATTTTTTTCCTCTTCTCAAGTGAAAAGTACCTGTCAATGTAAAACTACGTCTCCTAACTTCAGAGTAGGGAAGTACCTCTCATAAGTCCAGACAGGAGCCTTTACTTCACTGCATATTCTTGGATATTAAATTGATGGCATAAAGAGCAGGACAGAGACAGAGGACATGTGCTGGGAAGGGCAGTGCTAAGGCAGTTTTTAAAATGTCTCTTGATGCAATTCACTATGCTGATGGTAGCAAGGGACGGATGATAAATGCTTGCTGTCTCTTTTCAGTGTCATATATGTAGGACTTAGTTATTAACGGGTAAAGAGACAATAGAAATTAGAGTTTTCCTATTAATGTTAATACTTTTTGGCTTAGAATTGATTTCAGCTCTCACATTCTTGTTAGAAATGTTAGTCATTGATCACACAGCTGTTAGTCCTTCTGCAGTGACTGAAATGCTCATAAAAGCCATTGCTTTCTGAGACTAGTTCTGAGGCAGTGTACAGTGTCAGAAAAGGTTGGAAGATCTGATCCCAAAATTTTATCTCAAAACTGTTTATGTCATTCTCCTGGGAGAAGACAGACATGCTGTGCAAAGAGCTGTCTCCTGAAAGCTGCTTCGAGATCCAAATTATTGGAGTCTTGAAAAACTGACAAACAATTTTGTATCAGCTTTATCAGCATTGCAAGGCAGGTTGTTCATTAGCTGCAGGTACATACTCCATTCCTACATGCAATTTTCTTTTGATTTATACAGTAGAGAAGTAGGAGACCTTTCTTTTTTAATTGTTGATTCAAATTTTTATAGAATTCGGAATTTGATAATTATAAAGTAGGGCATTAATTTGCTCTTATGCAATGTGTAGTTTATGAGCGTTTACTTACAATCAGGGCACAAAGCAGTTTATGACATTTGTAAATCCTGATCTGGTCTCCAGTCATTGAGAATATTATTTGGATTTTCAGTGATATGGGGAAATAAATGCAATGGGATACAGAAAATTCTAAATGCTGTTGACAGGTTTTGACAGCCATAATCCTGATCTCATCCAATATATTTCATGCTGCTGACGAGGGAACTGTTCTTTTTCTTTCTGTTCATGCGTAGCATACATTTGTGAGCTATTTGTGTTGTTATAAATTCCCATTTAAAATGTTCACAAAGATTAGCTTGGTGTCACCATTTGTAATTTTGCACTTCAGGGAGAAGGATAGCAGTTTCTTTGAATTACAATCTGAGTGCTTAAAAAAAGTAGTAAAAAGGGGGTGTTTCTGGCCCATTTCTCTTCCAGGTCACTGTGGGGTTCTCTCCTGTCGTTGTTCCTGTCATGTAAAAACCCACCTCAGTTGCTCTGGGCAGCGAGGGGGGAGATGTGCCCAGTGCTCTCCTGCTCTCTCCCACTGCACCCCAAAGCTCCAAGGGATCCGGCATTTGGAGGACTCATCCCTGTGCTCTCCAAATGCTTATTTGGACCTGCAGATCTAAGACATGGATTTGATTTCACAGAATTAGGGAGACATCTCAATTTTCTTCACACATCATTTTGCAGACTCATTAAACTCTTCATGTCAGTGCATGTGGGACCTATTTTGGAAATGCCATGCCTTTCATGTTCATGGATGTGTTACCAGGAGATCCATTTCATACTGCATATCCCCTGTGCTGTGGACCTGATCTGTTACAGGGATCCTTAAGCAGAGGGTTTTGCTGTATAAACATACTCCTAATCTGCTATTTTTGTCTTTAGAATTCTGTAGAAAAAATATCCTTCTTTGTGAAAAGATTTTCAGAATTTTTGGTAGGCTGCCCGTCTCTCATTGAAGTGGAAGAAGTGTTGCATGCAGGCTTTTTTTAGCCACATGATACTTTTCATCCACCTAGCATATGCTTAGGAGATCAGGATATCAAGTGCTTTTCCTTTGGAACAAACACTCTTGGTGAGAGTAAATATGGCTTGGTGGAGAAAATTGAATAGAAGAGTAGCATCCGAGTGGCTTATGAAATTTTGTATAAATGTATTCTAGCAAATTTTACTGGGAAATACATCACACTTTATCATTACTGCAATTCTGTTTTATTTTTTTTCACCAGAAATCATAAGTTCTTCTTACCCAGAAAGTAAGGACAGATTTTATCTGTTAGCTGGAGGAATTCTTCCACAGACAACAGAGGAAGAAGCTAGATTGCTGAGCCTTACAGCCTTTAAAGGCATGGATCTGGGCAAGTTAGGAACAATATTTACTTGAAATTTAGACATTTCTTCTTCCTGTGACTAAACCATAGGGGACTTTGAATACATTTCTTGGGAATTCTTTGCAGTCTGTGAACTCTGGAGTTGCTGTTCAGGCTGGAAGCAGATGTCTGGAGCAGAATATGGATTCTCCAGCCATGTTGGCTGACTGCTCGTTTGGTCCAAGACCACAAAAAGTTCTTCACCAAAAAGCTGTTCTTTGAGATCCTTTATCTTTTCTCATGTGAAATGGTGTGACTTCTACTCTTCTTCAAATGCCAGGCTATGTGCACAGGTGCATAGTAAGGAATAAATTCATTTGAGAGGGTGCAGGATAATGTCAGACAAGCAACTAATTATGGCATTAGTATAACACTGGGCAAAACAAAGTCAGTCTGCTACAGTTGGTATTCTTTATTTAATATTTTAGTTCACAGGTAACCCCTGTACCTAAATTCATGAAGTGGGAGTACACATTTAGCTGGGGCTTTATGCATCACATATATTTAGTCCTTGGAGGCTGAAAATATATCTGGAAAACCTGTTATTATACTTGATTCAAGTCACTGCTGCAATTTGTGTTGCAGTCTGTCCTTGTGGTGAATGCAGAAGATAGCTCAGGACTAGGAGATCACAGCTAGAACTGAATAATAACCTTCCCAAATATTCCAGTAGCATTTTTAAATGGTCTTCAGCATACTATCCTTTTTACTTTTGTGTTGTCTGATGAAAAGTCTGTGGAGTCACAAGAAAGGGTTTCTGAGGTTTTATCCTTCCTTGCTCATCTCTGTGTTTATTCTTACACTGTGTGACATCTATGCAGCCATCCAGAGTCAGATTTGGTTGTCTGCCTGTGCAATGTGAAGTGATTCAAGGCAAAAGGACACACGTAAGTTCTATTTTGGTTGGTGGATTTTATTAGAAGCAGTAAGTGAAAACCTGGTTTGTAAAGACCTTCTGGGATTATTCCTTTAAAAGAACAAACTTGGACTGAGGTGCCAGTTAGTGGAGGGGGAAGTTATTTTAATGGGCTCATGATGCATGCCAAATGCAGATTATTTCCATTTTTACAGTCCTGTACTACTGTATTCATTCCTGGCACCCACAGGAATCTTGTCCATTGTCATCTTTGTCATTTTAATTGACAGAAATGTATCGTTTAGCCAAAATAAATGAAGTATAACTTCCAGCTGATAAAAAAGACTGCCCAGTTTATGGCTTGAGATGTACGTAATACTCATCTGTTCTTAAAATGCCTGTAAAGTACAGGTAATGGGCAATATTTGAGAAGTATTCTCTCATTTGTGCTTACTTTCTCTTCTAAAAAGGACAGTAGTTCATATGGATGTAATGAATGCTGAAAACCAGTTTGCTTGTAGTGGATTTCTTTCTTAGCATTAAAAAAAAAAATAAATTGCTTTTATTGAGTTGCACATCACAGTCCTGATGTCAGCGACATTGCTGTCAGCTCTTTTGGTGAGGCTTTGGTACAATTATGCTTCTGGGAAGGTTGGTGAACTCTTTTTCCATGCTGGAATATATAATTTAAAGAACAACTTGGAAGAACGTATGTGTCAGTAGCTGAGTCTTGATAGGGACGTGTGTGCTTTTCTTAAGGAAGCTAAGGTATGTTTCAAGGTGAAACATGAAAGAGGAAACACACCTCTGGTTGGGAGATGAATGTTGAGTAATTGTCAGCAGTTTACTTTTGCACCCAGTTTAGCATCTTGACCTAGTTCTAGTGGTTTATTTTTTATTTTAATGGTAATAATGCAGCTTAGCACTTGTGAATGATGCCAGTATGGAATGAATTGTAAATATTTTTCGGTATGGGGTAGTAATTCTGACAAATTGAAAGGGCAGTCCCTGAAAATACAAAATGCTACAATTGGCAAGACCAACTCTAAAGTGTAAGTAGTGCTGATTAGCAAAATGGTTCTTTATGTTTTATGTCTGACTCCAATAAATAAGTTAATAATGCTAATAAAGTTGTAAATTGAGGTAATTGTCTTCTAAGGATATATTATCAAAAGTCTGGTTTGCATTTAGCTAGAAGGCTGTGTCCAGATTTTAGCCCATTAAAAAAAAAAAAATCTGCTAGTTGAATAGATTCCATTGAAACATCATCAGTCAATTTAAATCAAGTAAGGAAATTTTAATGGATTTACATCTGTCTTGTTGTATATAAAAAAAAGGCTTCATAGAATATGAGCAGAACTTTAAAAATGTGGAATAGTCTTGTAAAGTGATTGATTGTTCCCTGAGAATGCTGTGTGTGGGATGGAAATAAATTGTCTGTTTGCACTGGCTCAGATGTTTGGATATTGGAAGAAGATCCACAATCAAAAAAAAAAAAAAAAAAAAAAAAAAAAAAAAAAAAAAAAAAAANAAAAGGCAGGGGGGGCAAAAATGAAGAGTAAGAAAGTTTTGGGTTTGATATTTTAAGGTAGTTACCCAAATGTCAGGTATAACACTGATCACTCATGATGATCCTTTTCTGGTACTACACAATGTACAAAGGAATGTATTTCTGGTGATTAGTCACAGATTTTTACCTTTAATTTTTTCCATGATCCTATTTTCTCCTTTTCAGTGACAGAATGTTCATTAATTATGGTTATCAGCATTACACAATTGTAGTGTTATTTCACGTTAGCACTAACATTAGTTCATAACTCCCTAAAAAGTAATAGCCGTGGCATATGCTTTGGTTGATTTGTTTTTTTTTTCTTCTCAATTTGTGTTAAGGTTTTATTCAGTTGTATTTTTTAATAGGTGAACAAGTAATTGATAAATTTGTTTATAAATTTCCATATATACTGTTGCTGTGGAAGGTGCTATTTTATGTATAATATAGGTTTTCTTAAGCAGCTTATTAAAAATTGAGTACATTTTAGCCTGGTCCTTCTGCTGGTAAATCAGGCAGACCTCTAGAGGGAAGAGTCTGACAGCTTATGATCATCACATCTAAAATCAATTAGTGATATTCAGTGGAGCAGTTTAAGGGACTCATTTTAACAGCTATCATATTGCAGGATGCAGAATTAGATCCACGACAGGTCACAAATAAGTAGACAATCATACATCCTGCAAAAGCTAATAATAGTAATCATCTGAGAAGAGCAGCTAAGAAGCAAATGTTAGGGCTCAAGCAGAAAGTCCCAGTGCTGTGCTCCATGAGGACTCTTAATGATCCATGGAAATGGAAAGATCCCTTCGTAGCATCTGAAAACACAACAGATGCCTTCTTAAAACACCAGACTCCAATCTTCCTTTGAAGGGTGGATCAGGTGGATCTCTCACTGTGGATGTCACCTGCACTTACATGTGGACTTCCACACAGATGAATAAACTGACTTTGACAGTACTGTAATTTATAGAGCTGTAATATAAATTATCTTTCTGACTTCTGTAATTGTCTTGCTGAGTTAAGAAAGCAGTAAGTCAAAGGCCAGGCAGGACTTCTGGATGAAGCTGACAGATATTCATGTACTTTTTTGTAGGAGACATTTACTGTGAGCATGTTTCTTTAAGGACTTCTTTAGCTTCCAGGTGAAATTAAAATAGGGAGAAAGATTGATTTACCTCAGAAGTATTTTGGGAAGATGCAAATTAACTCCTCATATTTCAGGAAGTAAAAGTCCTGCTGGCTGGGCCCCACTTCCCATTGTAGATCTGTTTTTGTTGTGAGGAGTGTGTGTGCTCAGAGGCTGCAGCAGCAGGGCAGTGACTGGCACAGAGCTTTGCCCGATGGGATTTTCAATTGCTGTACTCTGGGCTCCTTTGCAAGAGTGGTGTGAGTTCTCTCCAGTCTCCTGTTTGGTTCATGATTCCAGCTGGAGATGTGCATGACAGCAGCCTGCTGGAATGAGAAGAATTTCTGATTCCTAACAAGTTTCCTGTGGGCCACATTATCATCTGGATTTCAGTGCTTTTTCCAGTAGCATTATGTCAGTGGAGCCTTTTTTGTTGTGAGAGCTTTTCCATGTTGGGTAAAGGTTGTGCTTTTCCTTTGTGAGACAGCTCAGGTCATAGGTGTGACCATCTGAGCTCAGCAATGTGTAGCATAAAGCTTTTATTCCTTTGTCAGCCCCCACGCTAGTGTTGTCTCAGGATTGCAGGTTTACATCCTTACATACATCCCCTTGAAGATTTTCATGGGAAATGTTTTTAATTAGTAGGATATGAATGCTAGTGTGTGTCACCAAATGAATGCATTTGTCTCCAACGTTCTGCTAAGGACTTTGAGAATATAGCTGTTGTAGTAATTTAATCACTCTTTTAGTGGAACTGTTCCTGAGCTGTTACCTATTTTATAATTTTAAAATATCTTGCATCTGACACACTTGACCTTTCTTATCCACTTACAATTCAAAACTGAATCTATTCAGTAGAGCTCTTAAAATACCCAGATTGGAGACTCCAACAATCTTGCAGTGGAAAGAAACAGCACTCTCCTTACAATTGGTATCTTAGGAAGAAATAGACCACTTGAGGACTCATTTGACAGAAGAATCCCGATGAGTATTCTTACCTCTTCTAGTAAAGATGATGATAGGGATTAGGAATCCCCTAGTGCAGGACCTCTCTGTAAAACCTGAGCAGCTCTGCAGGATACTTGGAAAAGATTTCGTACAAAATCTTTTCGCTGTTTTTGTCAGGAGTCTCCCTATTGCATCTTGGCTCAAGTGTTATCCTTTGTTCCTTGTTATTCTTTATCTTTCATGCTTCCCTTGGCTATTAAAAGCTCCACTGTTTGCTTTAATCTATTTCTGAGTTTTTGTGATTGACTGAAATATAGTAAAGAGCATTACAGTCGTATTAGAGCCTCAGAGACCAATGGCTAAAATTACTGGATTTTACATAAAATTAAATATCTTCCATAAAAAATCATATGCTTCCCATGTTGTATAAGACATTATACAAGACAGTCATTTATTTCTCTTCTGGAAGACAACTGCTCTACTGCTGGGAGGATCTCAATACAATTTCTAAAGACTAAAATAAAACTGTTTCTAATACAAATCAATGACTATTACAAAAGTAAAAAAAAAAACCCTCAAGCACAGTATTCTTTGGAGTGGGGCTAGCAAATGTTGCTCCTGTGTATGGAGTAAATCTATGTAAGTCATGCAGCCTGAAAAATTAGTTGGGTTTTTTTTTTTTTTTTTTTTTTTTTTTAAGCTTTAAACCAAATTTTTGGGGATAGTTCCTTTTGTATCTAGGCCAGTGTCCTGGTCCAAGGGGAGATAGTTTGCAGTTGAAGTTTAGTTTGCAGTTTAGTTTCTCTCTGAAGAGAGGCCTTATGAAGACCTTAGAAGTAGCAGAAAATTGTAGTCCTGTGTTTTTCTGGTTCTGAGCCCAGAATTCACAAGGCTGCCAAAGCAGATTTTGCAAATGGTTGTAAAATCTCATCTCTGATGCTGTCTAATGTCCCTGGCTAGTAGGAATGCTTTATAAATAACCCCTCATCCTGGTGGAGAGAGCCTGAGAGAGGCTCTGTGCAGGGGTGAAGAGATTAAAACAATGGGCAGAGGAGGCCCACAAAGGGACATGTGGCTGAAAATAAAACACCTCACTCATGTTTTGTTTACACTGCCTTGAGTTTGTANGTTTAACTGTTAACCATGCCTCTACTTTAAAAAAAAAACCAAACCCAAAAAAAAAAAGCTTTTCTCCACTTGAAGCTGTTATCAACATAAATTTTGCTTATATCTTGACTTCCATATGGCCAGAAGCTTAAAATTCCTGAAGTCCAGCATTTCCTAAAGGATTCAAGCAGCCACTGGTGTGGTGTCACCACATGTCACCTCAGGTTGGCAGAAAGATTCCAGGGACCACGAGGTTGCTTGTGGTTTCTCTGTCCAAGGATCATGTCAAGGATTATTGAAGATGTTGTGAATTATTTGCGTGGCTTGTTTTGTGTCTTGAAATGTTCTGCCCCAAAATCAGTCATCTGCCCACAATAATCTTAAAATCTTAATACAGTTGAGATGTTTGGACATTTTTAGTTGATAAATACCTTCTTTGTGTTACTACCTAAAATCTATTTTTTGAGCATATAATTTCTGTAATGATTTCTGACTAGGACTAAATTAACATGTAGAACTAGCTTTAGAATTTAAAATGCTTGTGCCTGTTTTAGTATGTATAAGAGACATAGACACTTCTATGAATTCACATTTAAAATAAACTCTGTATTCTCCAAATTATATTACACTGGGATTAAATTGCTCTTCAAGCTACCATTTACTTTGACTAATCAGGTTAATGGATTTAAAAATCAGCTTCAAATATGACAGGTAGGTGGAACAGAAACATCACACTGCTACTTAAATCCCAATAAAAAGAGTGTGAAAGCAAAAAGACCAGAATATGAGAGTCTGATTTTCTTCTGTGTTAATCTGACAGTTTAAGAGTGTTTCTGCCATGTATCTACAGTATGAGTTCTCTAAAATGTTAATCTTTCTGCATGTTTTACAGAAGGAACAGACAAAATTAAACATTAACATTACACATTTATATTTAATAATTCTAGGTATATATAATTA
Source organism: Aegithalos caudatus (assembly GCA_013389925.1). NCBI lineage: Eukaryota > Metazoa > Chordata > Aves > Passeriformes > Aegithalidae > Aegithalos > Aegithalos caudatus. The sequence continues at coordinate 742,154 of WEIU01012878.1, read as the reverse complement.
TAGCAGATAATTACTGCTTATTACTGGAGAAAGATTATTTGCAAAAACACTTAAAATTCCATTATATTTGTGTCCTAATTAAATTAATGTATCATCTTTTTAGACAGAAGTATAGTGATTCCATGAAAAAGAAAACAGAAGTCTTCCTTCTTGGGTAGTTTTTATCCTGTTTGTGGTTCATCATTAAAGACTTTTTAAAATTTGGTTAACCTGTAGTAGCTGTGTCAGGATTGGTAAGTCTGTGACTCCATATGTCAAGGATCTGAAGGCCATGCTAGATATTCTCATTTCTTCTTAAAGGTTCTGATAATTACCTATCCTATAAAGGTTCTAGTTGATTAATTTATTATCCATTAGTTGTGCTGGCTGAGCAGCCTTCCTCTGTCCCGAGTGCACTGGCAGTTTTAGGAATGCATCTGGAAGTTCCCTCTAGGACTAATGCAGTGAGCACATGATACAACCATGCTGCTGAAATCAGTCCCTCCAGACACAGAAGAGCTTTAGCCTGATACTCTCCAATCCCCTAAATGTCAATGTGGAACACTCAGCTTATGTCAGCACTTGAATATGCTTTTAGTGCCCTAGAAATGCTTCCTCACGGCTTCAGAACAAAAAATGCGTGAGGAACAGCTATGCCATTTGAAGTTCAGAAAGCAAAGGCACGAAGAAACACAAGCTCCAAATCTATTGTGTATTTTCCTTGAATTTAGGCAGCAATCCACAACAGAATCAACCACAGGAAAATCAGAACTTTAGTTACCTAGTCATCATAGTCTCATCATTGTGTTCATCAGTTTCTGCTGTGCTTATCCTCATGAAAACTCTGTGTGGCTGAGCCAGCAAAGTTGGCCAAATCTTACCAGTGAAGATAACTTATGAAGAGAGAACTCACAGGCTGTGGAGAGTCTGTAGTTGCAGAGGAGTGCCCATTTGCATTTTTGGAAGAATCCTGTGGTTCAGGCATTCAGACATTAACTTTATATAAAGAACATTGCCCCTGTCCTATAAGGTTGTGATTCTGTATTTCCTTGCTGGGCTCAGTCCTGTGGGTGGGTGATCCCTCTGTCCCTCAGTGCTCCAGACTTTGATGCTTGGTTGGAACTGGAGCTCTTGTTTGTTCCAAGGTGCCTGACTCATCCACTGCCTTGTAATACAAACTGATTCAGAGATGTTCATGCTAGAGAGGGAAGAAAAACACTAAAGCAGAAACTCCAGGGAGGAATTGCTGTGAGTTTCAGTCATACAGTTTTGTATGGTGTGTGGTACAGAGGTGAGCACAGATTTCTTATTTAACACTGAGATGGCCTCAGGGCCATTTGATTTTGTTTCAAATCTTGAAACAAAGCCTTTTTTTTTTTTTTTTTTTTTTTTTTTTTTTTTTTTTTTTTTCTTTTGAAGCACAGTACAAATTCAGGAGGAGCTAAAAAGTTAATGCTCCAGGGACACTGTAATAATCCTACTGATTGGAGGCATTTTCACACACACAAACAGCCTTACCTTCTGCTTTGTATTTAAAAGAAGCTACAACAGCAGTCTCAACTTATAAAAACATGCAAAAAATACACATTGGATGGTAAGTAGCATAGGTGTTCTTCATATGCCATCAGTTATACTTTTCAATGTGAAAATCAAAGGAAGCAAGATATTTTAAGAGCTTTGAACATTTTGATGTACCAGGTCTAGTAGAGAAGCTCTTTTTGTGATGTTGAAATGTGGCACATGCTTTTAAACAAAGTACAGTCAAGCTCATCTTTTAAATGGTTAGTTACTCTTGAAATATTTTTTTTCTTTCTTCCTATTTGCTACTGGCTGGCTTAAAGCCATTGCAACAAAGTTTTTTTGCTTCTCACCAAAACATAGTATATATGTCCATGACCTTACTTTTGAGTTCTCTGTCTATATGCTGTGTCAATGTGTTTCATTACTAGTGGCTTGTTGTTTTCTTCAGTATTCTTTTTGCCTGTGCTTTATACATACTGCTTGTCAGTCTTTTTGGATTTTTCCTTGGTATTGCCTTTCACAAGAATAAAACCAGAAATATTCCTGAAATAATATTACTGTCAAATTCTATGGCTAAAAGAGATTTGAGCTACAGGAGATTAATTCTCTAAGGGTCATTCATTTTGAATTGAATATAGAAGGTAACCTGTTCATTCAAAATTAGAGAGGCTTTCATAAAATTGAGGCCCAAAATAGGGAAGAAAGAATATGCATGAGTAATTTGCAATCTTATAATGAAATATTGCTATGGGAAACCAAGTAGAACAGCAGATGCTGAAAGCCTTGTTATGATTCTTGGCATGGTTTTGTTGTTTTTTTTCCACTTTCCTTCGAGCCTTCTGAGTCACGTTGACCTGAGATATTTGGAGATCTCTGTGTATTACAATGCAATATTAATGTTGCAGCAGATATTCAGTAGTAATAAGTTTAAATTAAAATAACATATGCTCCATACATCAGAAACTTGAGTTTCTGGTAGTAAGTGACTAAAAATATACGAATCACCTTTCTTGATAGTAGCACTGTGTTCTGTAGTACCAATATCCCAACAGTTTGACCCAGTTTGATTGGACTTAGCTAATGTGCTTTGAGATAAGTAGAGGCTTAAAGAGCTCTTGAAAAGCTTATGTTGGAAAGCCCAGTTGTATTATTATGAAGTATGACTAACCCCCGTTTTTAAAAGGGGAAAGAAGGATAACTTGAGAAACTCCAGGCCAGTCACCCTCAGCTCTGTGCCCTGCAAGATCAAGGAGCAGCTCCTCCTGGAATCTGTGCCAATGCACGTGGCAGGGGAGGGAAAGATTGCCATCCACAGGGACCTGGACAGCCTGGAGAGGGGGGCCTGTGCAAACATCAGGAATTCCAACAAGGACAAGGGCAAGATACTCCATGAGCACCAGGGGAATCCCAACACAAATACAGGCTGGGCAGAGAAAGGAACCAGAGGATCTTTAAGGTCCTTTTCAACCCAAATCATTCCACAATTCTGTGATTACTGCTGTTTCCAAAAAAAACAGGCAGCAGGAAAGGTGAGAGTGTAACTCAGCATATGGGAAAGTAGAATTTCTGTAGTAATTTTGGAAAATTCACTTAAGGAATTGTTTTGAACACATACAGTGAGTTTATTAAAAGTATTTATTTGCAATAAGCTTGGTATTGTGCCTATGTGTGCTTTGTAAAATGTGATGCTTTTTTTTTCCTAATGAAGACTCAAAGAGCCAGAATGATATTTTTGCTAAAAAATATTTTAAGGTGTTACATACAGACTCAGTTAGTTAAAACCTTTTGTCTTTATCCCTTTTTGCAATCATGACTTTTCAGATTCTGGTTGGAACAATTGTGTTTGTTCGTAGGAAAGATCTGAAATCTTCAGAGAGGTCATCTTTTCATAAAATGTCAGGGAAGCAGCATGGCTGCTGTCTTTATTCAGCAAATCCCTTTGAGCTCTTCTGGGGAGGTTTTTCTTAGTTATTTCATCTGGTTTGTGACTGCACAGAAGATTGTTCTACTGCTCTGTTCTCTTGACAGAGCTGTGCAAAGGCAGCCTGCATTAGAGCCTACCACTCGGTTTCATTTTTATATTAATAGAACATTTTTGCCACTGACACAGGAAGAATAGGGAAGCACTGAGAGTGCTTGGCTGTTTGACAGTTGACAGCAAGCTAGATTAAAAAAATTAAAAATGGAGAAAGCTACTTTTAAAGCTGAAGCTCATGAGGGTTCTCTCTTTACTGTTGTCTAACAATCCTGTGTCTGGATCTTTATAGAGAAATTAAATCTGAATTGTTAGGAGGAAAATTGTTTCTTCAGTTCCAGAAATAGTGTTAGGCCTTTTTTGTTCTGTTTGGGAAAAACTAATTGGTAAAGTTACTGTTGTCACTTTCATAGTATGCTATAGCTTGTGTTGTAAATGAGAACTTTTGGAATTCATTGTGAAACTAAAGAAAATGAAAGTCAAGGTACTAATTCAAATATTTAATAACACAAACACTTTAAAAAGAGGATGAAAGGTGTCAAATTAAATATTAGTTTGGGTCAACTTACTTACCTATGTTTTTGCTGTTAAAAAGCCTAACTTCTGCTAAATCTCTCTGCTAGGCAGATTGCAGTTCCTGTCATTTAAAATATTTGCTATGAATTCTGTAGTTACTATGGTAGAGTAGCAGCCAGAGTGTCCAGGTTGTTCCAGTCTGTATGCTGTGAATGTTCCACTAAGTCTCTCCTGAGGTACAGAGTCAAAGTTACTGTGTGCATATTTGTGAGACTCATCACCACACTTAGGAATAATTGCCCAAAGACAAGTGAGCTTGTAGATCACCTTGATATATCCTGGCCTGCTTGAGATGTGACAGTAAGATTTTTTTATTTTAATTAGTGAAATTGTGCTTGAAATATTCACTGTTAATCCTGCATATTTCAGATTTTGGACATTTTTCTAGCCATATGCTACATTGAAAGCAGTCTTTCTGTATCCATACACCCTTAATCACCTCTGGAAAATGGTACCCTCTCTCCGTTTGCATGTCCAAATACAAAATGCTGTGGCATTTCTTCCTGCAGAAATATTTTAGAGTGACCTCCTGATTTATTTCCTTTTCATCAGAGTTTTTTTGTATCCAGAACTGAGTTCCACAGTTGCTTTTACAAATACCTATCACTAAAGTTTCATGTAATTTTTCTCAGTTGAATGTTTCTTTGTTTTGCTGTGGTGTAATATTCAGGAATATTTTTGAATCATCTCGGGAAATTATATATTACTGTGATTGAACATGACTGGGGATGCTTTCAGGCAAACACAGGTTGTATTTAAGATACTGAGCAATCTAGCTACCATTTATACTTTTTTCAGAGTGAAGCACTGTTAAAACCCCTTGTTAGCAGCTCCATTGGTAAAAGAGTAGAAGTAAAGGCACTAGACCAAGAGAAAAGCTGTAAAGCAACAGAGACAAAAACTCTCTTGGGAGTCCAGTTAGAGACTCTGGGAATATGGGCTACTGGAAGACAGCACAGCCTTCCCTAAGACCTGTGCAAAATTCTTCTGAGAGCAAGTTCTTGGGAATACAAATTGCTTTTGGACAAAATATTTAGGAAGATATGTCAAATTCTTAACACAGTGATTGCCCTGGTTACATAATTAGACTCAATATAATTGCTTGTGAATTAATTAGAATAGACCCCATCGTAATAGCTCACATATATGGGGAAACCTCAAATATGTGACATGGTTGGAGCAAAAGAGGTGACAGCAGCTCTAAGATAGTAGAGAGTGGATAATCACAAGCTTTGAGGTTAACCTGAATCTTAGAAGTGATTTGGTATTTCAGTATGAGACTTCATTTTCAGTTTTCCTCTCCTGTCATGCATGGTGATCTCTGCTAGAAAATGCAGTGCTGGGCAGTGCTGTGCTGTGAGTGAGGTGTTCTGCTGCAAACCTGACCCTTTCTACCCTTTCTCAGCAACTGCTCCCCTGCACCCCTCCAGAACTGCTTTCTGTCTTGAGCAGGTGCATCTAAACATGAAATAAGGAGGATGTATTTGACAGTGTATTTGAAACATGCTTTTTAGCAGTGACACAGGACAGCAAATTGTGAAATTCTCACTTAAACAGGCTTTTTTTTCTTAAGGCTTGCAGGAGAAGAGAAATGCTCAGTCTTGTTCTTTCACCCCTGTCAATCTCATCTTCGTCCATCATACCAGATGTAACCTGGAAAGAACAACATGCTTTTCAATCATCTTTGTTGCAGCACAGGGTCAGTCATTTTTGTGCCAGTTCATATGGAACAGATGTGAGACCTATCTGAAAATATTTATAAATAAATAATAAACTCATATCACGTTGGAGACTGGTTAGCAAGTACTGACCCATAGCAGTGACCTGATATTGGGACAAAGCTGACAAGAAGCACATAAATTAAACAAATTTAGACAGAACACAGGTCTGCTAGAGAGTCTCAGTTCAAGGAGTGGCTGAAAGAGGTATTACACCAGATTTAGCTCAAAAAACCAGGTTTTTGTGTGATGTAGAATCATGGGCTTCCAATTAATGGGAGGAAAACTGAGGAAAACTGCTGTTGAGACTTGTTAATTAAAGCTGGAAGCAAGAACTGCTAGGAAGATACCTGAAGAATCCTTACAATGAGAGTCTAAAACCAGATACAGGGTAGGAAAATGATGCCTTGATAAATAAAAAGGCAAAAAATAATGAGTTTATCCTTAGTAGCTAAGTGTAGAAGCCAGAAAAGAGGCAATGTGTCATTAGAAATCAGGTGAGGAGGAGGAGGACCTACTCAGACAGTAGTTTATATGTTATTGCATTTTCTTATGTAGTTACCCCTCATGATTTGTTCAGCACTGGAAAACAAAAAGACTGTTTTAGACTGAGGAGGCAAACAGGCAAGTGCCAGTATAATTTGCTTTGGGAACAAAATTATATTGTTATTTCAATTCATCTGTAGGCAGTTAACTTTGCTGTACCATTATTGAAATAAAAGTGTGAAACTACTGCAACAAAGTATTAAGGAAGAACAATATCTGTTGAAAATGAACTCCCTTTGACACTATAATAGCATTTAATTGACATTAAATAACTCTTTGGAAGCATTAAGAATATGATATGAATGCAAATGTATGAAACATTTCCATCATATTGAATCAACATCTTCAACAGACGAAGTTACATCATGGGAGCCTTAAAGACTTTTCCCTTTTGCAAATGAATTTAGTACTCATGAAAGTTCCATGCTGGCATTTCTGAGGAGTGAGATCTCACTGTGTGAAGCTGGTTTGTCACAGCAGTTGTGCTAACAGGGCATGGCATGGAGGAGCTGTGATCAGAGCTTTGTGCAGCCCCTGTTCAGCCTTTCCTTCAGACTGCTGGCGTGTCCTCAGCCATCCAGGGATGGACACAGGGCAGGCAGAAACAATAGCTGGGAAAGCAGATGAGCAGATCCACATGATTGCCACAACACTGTGTACTGTCTCTGTGTTTTGTTCAGGTGTAAGACTTCTAACAATCATTGCAAAAATAAATACTGTGGCGCTTTTGATTCGTCTTTTTCAGGGGATAGACAAGCCAGAGTGAGAGCATCATGAGTTTTTAGGGGCTTGGTGTTGCTCTCTTCTCACCCCACTAATATTTTCACCTGTCTCTTCATCTGCTGGAATTGAATCTTGGGGATGCTGTGCCTGAGAAAAAATGGGCTGGATAACATTCTCCAGAGCTGGAGTCATTCTGAGATACAATAAAACCAGCATGGAAACAAAACAAGGCTTTAACTGAGCAAATTGTTGGTGTGAGATCTCTGTAGTTCATAGTTAAGTGAAGGAAGGCATGGCTTTGCTGAGCACACTATAGTGTGTGAGTTGCTGCCTGGATTTGCCCATAATTTGCCCACTAATAGTCCAGTGCATGTGGTACAAGGGATTAGGTGTTAGATCTGTGACTTTGGGGAAGATATTTCTCTTCTAACAAGCAGGTTGAGCCATAGCTGTCTACTGATCAGCATAGCAGACAACAGCTCCTTTATTCGTGCTCCCTAACTTCTTGGACACCTACTGAATTTTGCACTTGCTTCTTAATTGGAAAGGGGAGTGCTTTAACAAAAGGCATTTTCCACTTCCAGCCGAATAACTTTGGGAATCCTATCAATGCACACTAGACTTCTTTATGTATTTTGAGTACTTATTTGAGATACTAAAGCAGGCTTTTGTGCAGTGACTCTAGCAATGAATCATTATTTAGGCCTGCTTTTCTGTGGATATGTAAGGTATTTTAGGGAGAGAAGTCATTCCTGCAGTGACAGATGGAGGGTTTCTTTATATACGCTTTGGTGCAAAGCAGGAGCTAAATTAAATTTGATGATTTGAATGAGATTGTGATGTCAACACTTATTATTTAAGAAAAGCATGGATCTGTATGTATCTTTACAAATGCAATTGTATTTATGGGATCCTGCTAGTTTAGGAGTTGGCTTTTCAGAAAAATCCACAGCCTCTCAATAGGAACTGTGTGCTAAGTTCTTCTAGGTTAGGTTAACCTAGTCCACAAGCCTACTTTAGAGAGGTGTTTCTAAAGTGTTATTTTCATGCCTTTCAAAAGGCATTAGTGTGATGTAGCTTGTTCAAAGAAAAATATTAGTAATAGATAAGATTTTTTGTTATAATCATAATAAAGAATTGCTATCAGTATTTGGAATAATTGTTCCAAATGCAAAGGATTTTCCAAAACAACTGCATTTGGAAAACAACTGATGTATGATTTTAGGGCAGGAAGGACCTACAACACTGAATTTTTAGTTACACTTCAGAGCTGCTATGGTCAGTAAAGAATCACTGAAGATGATTTTTTTTCTCTAATTTTCCAAACCTTTGGCTAAGTGAAACTCTGTACCACCTCACCTAGCCAAACCCTGTCAGCCCCATGAAAATCCAGGGCGGAAGCTGCAGTTGTGTGCTGGACCTCAGGGGTTTTCAAGCACTCCAGGGGCTGCATAAGTGATTTGAATACAGGGACTGTTTAGTTCAGCAGCACCATATATGGAAAACATATCTGAAAATTAATGGTTTTTTTCTATTTTAACATGAACATGAGTTGATAATTTTCAGTTTAGATCCCAGCTTCTGGAAGGGTGGCACTTATTGCAAAAGAAGCCCAACAAACCCCTTTGAAACATGATGTTTTAAGAGGGGAAGAAGGGCTTAGTTCTCCACTAGGAAGAGGTAGAGTGCTGGAATTAGAGGATGGAGAAGAAGCCCAGCTTCAGCTTTCCTGATATTGAAATAATTACCAGGATTTCACTGCAAATAGGTGTGATTTGAAGTAGGAAGGGACTACAAAACCAGTGTCAATCTGGAGATGAGATTTTCTGTCCCGAGAAGCATCTTCTGAGACCGTAGGTAAGAGCTAATCCACCATTGTGTCCTAGGACTTTGATTAAATGAGGCATTTAAGCTCATAACTCTTATTTAAAATTCTCAGTCAAAAACTGAATATTTTTTGCTTGGGGCCTGGAATAATTTCTTTTGTTTTTCTATGTGGTATTTAACATCAAAAATTGAGGACTTCTTGGAATAATGTAATTTTTGCTCGGCCGTCTGCATGAGATAAGTACTGATTTGGCAGGCAGAAATGTTGGCCAGTATCATTGTACAAACTTACACCAGAAAGTCAGTAATTCTGGGTCCCTGCTCCCCAGGTTCTAAATCATCTTTGGTTTCTGGTGTTTTGGTTCCTTTGGCTGTTTTTATTCTGTAGGGAGTGTTCCTTGTGCAGTGCAGAAGTTCTGATCAAAATTAGTATACGCTTGAAGGGGTTACGATAGATTTAGAGGCATCTTTTTTCAGGAAAATGTTTTTAAAATGGATAGGTATTTGCCCAGTATTTTACCATATGTCCAAAACATTTGGTAGTTACATAAACGACACTTGCTCTGCGTTTCCTTAGATTGCTGTCCTATATATGGCTGTGTATTTTTAATAATATGATAAGTTGTTATTGCTTCCTTATGTATACTTGGAATAGAGTGGGATGTTCTCAGAACTCTCACCTGCTGCACCTTTGCTCACTGGTCAGGTTTATGGGGAGTGCTGGAGCAGGTGGTGTAGCAGAGAAATTGAATACTTATACTGAAGGTAAATTATTAATTCTTTGCTTTTGGCTAGTGTGGTGCTTCCCTCATTCAAGACCTGCAATGAGACTGAGAAAGCTCAGTGAAGAAATGGCTCTGTCACCAAGGCACTGTTTCCTTTCAGTCAGTGTCCATGGAAACCTTGGTCAATTTTTATTTTCTTGTGTGGTTATCAGTGAAGTGCAGCTTCCAGGGGGAAAGGCTTTGGCCACTGACCTCCTGAAGAACAGGCAGGTGAATTCTTGCAAACAGGCCACTTGTGTTGCTCAGGGGACTGTACTGCCCTGCACAGCTAAAAATGTGGGCAGCTTCTTATGCTCTGTAAAAATTTAGGGAAGAAAGTGTTCTCTCTCACACACCCCTGCCAGTTTATGCTCCTCAGCAGCTTTCCAGAGCCCTTCCCAGTGTCCTGTTAAAATAATGATGGTGATGACAAGGTATTTTACTATGTCCTCCTCCACTGCAAGAGTTTTTTGGAAAAAAACAACAGCAGGATTTTTCAGGGAATCAGATATAAGGCAAGAGGAGTGAAAGTATGCCTGGCATCTTCATATGGAAGTAATAAATGCAAATTTGTATTGTAAATTCAGAGCTGGGGTTGTCAGAAGAGATTTTCCTTGATGTGTGCACTGTTGTCATCTGACATGTTGGGTTCTGAGCTTAAAGCTTGATCTCAAGGATGATGGTAAATTTTTAAACCCTGGAACAAATACACATCTAAATGCAACCTAATAGGCTCAGACTGGTGATGAGTACATCATCTTTGTGCAAGTTTATATGTTTTTGTCGTATTTTAGGACCCATATCTGTAAATTCCTATGGACAAGAATTCAGCTTTGGGTTCTACGAAAGATCTGGCATGTTATTTAACAGCAAAAGGGTTTAGCAGCTCTCTCTTCTTTATATTTTTCTTTAATCTAATAAATCAATCTCTATATTACTTGGCTTTTATGTTAACATTTGGTTTTTAAATGCAGAATTCTAGTACTCTGGTGTTTTAAATAGAGACATTTAAACAATCTAAAACACTTTCAGATGGGGGAAGGGCTTAATCATCAGCACCTACTGTTGTACAGAGCAGAGAAGGGATGTTAGAATAATGCCCAGCTAATTAGAATGATGTAGTATAAAATAAAATCTAAAAAAAAAAAAAGAAAAAAAAAAAAAGAAAAACCTAAACAAGCAAAGGAAAACAGAACATGAAGTAAATTGAAAAACAAAATTATAAAATTACTTCATAAAAGGGGGCAGAGATAGCAGAGCCCTTTTTAATGAGAAGAATTTGTACATGTATTTAAACAAAAAATTGCTTTTAAGTGCTTCACAACATCCCTGGTGTATTGTAGGTACTTGGATGTGATGAAGAGCAGCCGCTGGGTGCCACTGTTGAGTTTCAGAGCACTGGGTGAGACAGGGTTTCTGTGGCAGCCAAAATTTGTAGCTGGGGAAGAGTGTGTGGGTTGTAGTTTTGCAACAGAAATAAATTATTTCTGCAGTTTTAGGGTTTGTGAAATAGAACTGCAACCAACATTTTCTTCTTGCTGTTTCACCAGATATTATCATATGTGGTAGTAGATGACAGTGGCAGGTCCAACATGCCCCGTTCCCCTCACCCCTGCCTTGCAGAGCAGAAATGATGCTAGTCAAGAGAGGAATAAAAACTTGCTTTATTGTTCTGAAGCATTTCATCTCTTATTGCAGCCTTCTGAGCAAGCACATCTAGTCAGGCTTCCTAAATAACACATTTCCCTGTGTACTATGGTGCTGAAGTACAGGAGACTCCACTTTTTGCTTTCTATCAATGATTTTCTTGGTCAGCGGAGTGTAAATATGTTTTGGATGTAGCTTGCCTGTGCCTAGAAAAGCAGGAGGAGTAATGGTGACTCACAAACTCACTCATAAAATGAATGTGATTCTAAATAGTTTTGGTTTGGGAAGTAGATAATTAGATCTTGATGAATCAGAAGCATATTTTTGAAAATGGGTGATGTTATCTGAAACAAGGTTTCTGCATAGAGATACACACTTCACTCCTCCTTGTCCAGAAAGACAACATTGTGCAGTCTGTTCTTCTGGAATGCTTTTTGAACATTTGCTCTCAGCCAAAATAAAGTTAGAAAGGTTTGTGTGTGATATGCACACAGAATTAAAGGAAGATCTACCATGAGCATATTTCAAAGCTATGGACTGGGATTTGTATTTTAGGTCCTGATCTAAGGAAATCACCTAAAGGAAATAACTTAGCTCCCATCAATTCACGGGCTTGAAGTTAGCACGTTTTGCTGAGTTTTATGGAATGAAGCCTCTCACATTGTAATACCTTCAATAAATATTTTGCTAATGGCTGTGATGAGAATTCTGTCAAGCATGAACAAACTGGGCTTGACCTACCATAGACTTCACCTTAGCAGCAAAAGAAAACTCTTGATTTATAACTTGAGACAGAAGTATCTTTGTGGGGCAGACTTTAACCCATTACCTGGTCAATTGTGCAGTCACATAAACTTTCCAGACAGTGATGTGCAGAGAAAGAAGGTGAATTACAGATTCTATAGGTTTTCTTCAAGTTTGATTCCTTTCTGCTCCTGGGGAAAACTTCTGCTATCTCCTTACAGTAATAACCAAGTATTATTTAAGAAGAAATCTCATTTTTTAAAAAAAATTAGGATAAACTTGTCCATTTCTTCTCTTTCATACCTCTTAATATATAATTTGAAAAAAAAGTTGAAGTTCTCTTAGTTTTCTATGCTGAATTTAACAATTAGCAAGTCATACTTTTTCATGTTGAATCAGCAGGTGTTTGTGGCAGGGTTGTGTGTTAAATATCAACACTTGTGAGAATATTTGTGAAATTAATTAACAATTTTCATTTTATAGTGTCATAAATAAAATAAGGGCATGTCTTCCATGCCTCCTTGTATTCTGTGCTTGCAGCAGGGGTAGGTGTGTTTCTTCCACTTCAGCTTTCTGGACAGATCAGTACTTAATGTAATGAGTATGGCTATGAGGCCTCTGGCCATAGGTAATATTTTGATTAATTGTATGATTGCTATTTATCCTTGAGTGAGTGCCAACTGCTTAGGCTGCCTTGTGGTGCAGCTGCTGTCCCAAATACACCTGAGGTCACTGCCTTTGGAGGAGCTCTCCCCAGTTTGTGTTGCTGTGGGGCAGCTACAGGAGCAGCCAGTCCTTGCAAAGATTTAGAAAAGGTAAATAAGTGGACAGTAAAGCAGAGTCCATAATCAGCTGCACAGTTCAAAGTACCCAGGAGTCGTTTTATTCAAGATATAGATTTTGCTGATTACTTTTAGACCATCACATAAAGAATGAAAATGACTTCTCACAGCACTCTATTTTCCTTATTTTACTCTCATTTTGTACTGTGGCTGAAATAAAGGATTACTTAAAAAAAAAAAAAAAAAAAAAATCAAG
>WEIU01012878.1:707908-725243 GCA_013389925.1 Aegithalos caudatus | reverse complement strand
TTTTTTTTTTAAGAAATTTTGAACTCTCCCTTACTTGGAGCTAAAAAATAAGAAAGAAACCACTAGCAGGATTGGCACTATTGCTCTTTAAGGTATTGCGTACTCAGACTAAGAGATTGTAAATAAGAAGGATTTGGAGAACTATAAAGTATATTTTCCAAATCTTCTATGATTACTTTCTTGACAAAAGAAAGAGCTTTCATGACAAAAATAAGATGTAAAATGGGTCCATTTGTATGGGACATATTTTGTTTTGTTATAGTCTTATAATATGTTTAATCCAAACTAGTCAAAGCCATGCAATACAATTAGGACATTTAATCCAGTATATGTCAGTTTTTCATTTTATTGAATGCCAGTGAGAAAGGGAAGTAAACCTTGACAAAACCCATGTCCATCTTTCTGTATCTGTTGGGATTAATAAAGGGCACAGAAATTCCTCGGAGGCAAATTTAGCCAAGCACCAGCATGGGCTCTGTGGGAGCCAGGCTATTCTTATTTTTGTAGAAAAACCTTGAACTCTGTTGTGTGTAATGGGTAGGAAGGAAAAAGCTTTCTGCACCAGGTGGTCTTAAGCTCTCAGTTTTGAAAATGGATTTTGTGCCCTCTGGAAATTCAGTAATTTTGCAAACCAGTGGAGGCAACAAGGAGCATGAATCCATGCAGGTTCCTGAGCTCTGGGATGAGCCACTGTGGTCCCTCCCAAGCTCACCCATTCTGTGACTCTGGGAGACACCTGAGGCTGAAACATTGATCTTGCAGAACTTTGTGTTCTGGTGGAGGTGGGATCCACCTACATTCAGAGAACTTGTGCTTTTATTGATTCCTAAATATAGCTATTTCTCAACACAAAACAAGCTATTTCATGGAAGATCTTTTTCTGCTTAGGTTCTGCTGTCTCTGTTCAGAGGTCACAGCTGTGGAACTAATGTAGGACTTTACAATTCTTTTTATTTTAATGAGTTTGGTTCTCGATACTTAGCTAAAAGAAAGGATTCTGTCTGCAGTTCAAAATATTGGAAAATTGACTTCTTATTGATTCTCACTGCCTCTGTGTGTTGTAATGGTTTCCTTTTTCTTCTTTTTTCATTAAAGTTCACATTTTATTTCCTCATACCATCATTTCTCCTTCCTACATGTTTTCCACCACTTCATTTTCTTTCCCTAAGAAAGAGATTCAAGCACAATTTTCTTTCTTTTTATCAACACTTCCTGCTATCTGCTAAGGTTTATGCCTCCTCATATGCCCGGTCTTCCCTCTCTCACTTCCACTGCACTCACTGAAGCTGATTATTCCAACTTTTCCTTCTCTGGACTGTAAAATGTCACAGAACCATTCTTTTTGCCATTTGATGCAAAACTGATTTCATCTGTCAGCTGACATGTGAGCATTAACCTTTTCCTTCTGTGTTTTAACAGGACTGAATTTACCAAAAACACAGAAAAAAATATCAGTGTTTTAGGGATCCTAAAGTAAATCATCTTAAATTAGGCTTCTCTTTGAATTTATATTCACTCAGGAAAGCAATTTATTTTGGAGATATGGGATTATTTCACAGTGGTTAAGTATGTTTTCAGCTTTAATTGACATGACAGATCAGCAGTGATCGACTCTCATCAGTGCCTTTTCTTATTAACGTATTAGACTTTTTGAGTCTTTGACTCCTTCTTGAAATTTCTCTGAATTAGATTTGACTTTCAGGCTAAGATTTGCCTTATGGAATCAGCTGCTTTGGAAGTAGTTGGTGACATTTTTTTGTCTCTCTAAAAATTCTTGTCTAAGGGCATTGACAACTAATACTTCAATTATAACCCTTAAGTAGTGTCTATTTTCTCTAATGCCCTCAGAGTGTGATAATGAACAAATCATTTTTTCAGCCATTTCCAAAAGCCCAGTCTGAAGGACTAATTCAGACATGAGTTCTGGCAGCAGTTTTTCCTGGATGGAAATGAAGTGTGAGAAGAGTAATCTAGAATTGGAATAAGATGCATCAAGTAAATGTCTTTTAAATGTTTGTGTCACTGTAAACAGTGCTAGCTAAACTGCAGTGAGATCTGTTTCATTTTATATAGCAATAGATTATTTCCAACTTTGCTATAAAACATAATTATTATTCTGTCTTGTAAACCTTGTACCAATGTTATGAATTGGTGCAGTACAGAACTTAAAGAAGCTTACTGGAAAGAAGGAATGGAGTCTCCTTGTAGGTTTTGCCATTATTGTCTACATGATTTTATACAAGTGATTTCTTTCTTATTTCAGTATAGTACTTCCAATGTGAAGAGCAGGCTTTTTAATGCTGTTGTTTTCTCCTTTAGAGATATAAAAGGGTTCATTAATCAGAACTGAATTTTATTGAGAATTGAAATTTATAATTTCCTATTAACCTAACTCCAGTTTCCTTTGAAGACACCTGCTTTAGTCCTACCATGAGTGTTTTCCATTATCATAATTTTGAGTGTTATTTTTATTTATTTTTAAAATGCCTCAGTAACTGCCTTTTTCATTCCCCAAACAAGCTCAAAGAATAAGAGCCAGCCAGTCAGGCAGAAGACCTGAGTGATTTTACTTAAAAAAGCCTGAGGCACCTCTTAAGTTAGTATATGAGTAGTTACTTCCACATAAGGAAAGTTTTAATAAGTATGTCAGATGCTATTACATAAAATGCTTTGTAAAAATCCAGATAAACAATAGCTTTTTAAAATAGATCTGTAATATTGAAAGGGATTATTCTGTCAGGATGCAGGATCTTCTCTCCAAAAAACGCAGCTTCTAAATCTGTTAATATCATTGATATAGAAAGAAGTCTGAATACTCATTCCATGTGAGAACTTTTTTTTTTTTTTTTTTTTCTTATCACATGCATGGACAATAGAGTGGGATATTCATTCTCACTTCAGGAACTTGTTGCTGTGACTGTAAAATCTCTTCTTTGCATGATTACAGCCCTTTCTGCCCATGGGGAATTACATTTTTCACTTTACCCATTCTTTGCTCCTAATGCTGAACGTGGTGGGAGTTTTAGAGAAATACACTCCCATGGCTCTCAGCTGCAGAAAGGGCATTAACCAGTTCCACGTGGGTGACTTTCCAGGCATTGCTGTCTTTTTCAATTAGCTCTTGTTGTGTCCCTGCGTGTGCTGCACGTGGAATAACATCTCATGATAAATCCACAAAAGTGTAACAGCCACCATCAAATCAGTGGTGTGTTTTATTGATACATCCAAGAGGTAATCAATAGAAAATTATAAAAGCAGAAATGGCAAAGCAATCAAATATTTATAGCTTTCGTATCATTGCCAGATATTTATTTCAGACTGAAACTGAGGATGTTTCAGATGTTGTAAATTCCTGTGGGTCTGATGTTGTCAGTGAAGAAGGAAGTTATTCATGCATTTCTTTGGATTAATTAATTATCCTGAAATCATTGTTGCTTTTTAGCAGTGTCATGTTGCAGAGATGCCAAAATGAAATCAATCCATGTGTAGTGACACGGATTCAGCTTCATGAAATCCTTTATTTCTCCTGTGTTTGTGGGAGCTGATGGAAAACAATCTTTTTGAAAATTAAACAAACAGTGAAATAGACACCATGAAGTGAATCTCAGGTTGGGTTGACTGACATGAATCTCCCATTACTTGCCAGGAAGTCTCTCCCTCTCTGCCTTTTCTCAAAAGCTTGTGAGCATGTTCATTTGAAGACTGCTTCTACCAAATGTATTTGTTTCATTTTCTTATAAGTAAGCTATGATTAGCACTCCAGCACCAGCCTTAGAAAAATCAATTAAGCATAGTTCTTCATGGTGGTTTCTTGTTTGAACCTATAGCTTATTTAACAAAAGGTAGTGAGGGGTGGTTGTTGACAGTTTTGTTTTGCAGACTAAATTTTGAGCACTTTATAAGGTGTTTTCTTCAAGAAGAAAGAATACAGTGTGAGGTATTTTTATGTTTTATTGAAGACAATGATAGGATAATATTTCTCACTTAAGTGGTTTTGGGGGTTTTTTAGGGATGTTGTGTATGTAAACCCACACACCTGCTGCAAAATTGCAGAAGTCTAAACCATTTACAACCATGTTGATGGCTTGTGAGCCAGAGACATGTTAGTCCTTTACACAGAGGATTGTTCTCCTTTTTCCACTCTTTGTGAGATATATGCAAGAGTTATGTGCTTTCAAATTGCAGTGTATGTGTGTATATATGAATATATATAAATAAATGACAGCCAGTTTAAATTTCAGCTGGAACTGCTGATGAAAAAGGTGCTGCCACGGGTAAAATACCAAATTAATATTAACTGTGCAGCCTGGCTGTGTTTGATGCAATTACCATGTAATTCTCATCATACCCAGGCATGCAGAGCCCTGCTGCAATGCACAGCAGGCTCAGCTGCCTTGGGTCTATGGTGAAATTCTAGGGAACCCTTGGAAAAGGGGATTCTTCTGATTACTGGGTGTCAGTCTTCCATTATTTCCAGCTTGATTTTCATTTGGTTTTCATTTTATTTGCCACCAGAAATACGGCACTGTGATAGAGAAATTGTATTTTTCCCAAATGTACTTCCTATTTTTGCTTTCCTTTCATTCAAACAAGTTGTTTTTGTTTTTGTTTTTTTAAGTAAGCAAATGATGAGGGGCTCAGAGACAACTATAAATGCAACATTTTCATTTCTGTCTCTTACTAATATCAGAATTTAGGACATACCTACCAGGCATTTTAAAGGAGTGGAATTCAAGCTAGGCACACAGTTTCTTTCCTTGGCCTGTAAGTCCATCTGGATATAATTTATATAATAATAGAACCATTGATTTCATGGTTGTATTCTCTACACTGAGGTACCAGTGTTATTTAAATAATTGGGGCTGTTACACTGTCATTGCACAACTTAAAATAAAAACCCAAGGCTGAATGAAAGCACTGATACAGGCAAAACTGATGTTCAAGTAGTTTAATCAAGAAAATCAGTGCTGGAGAGGAGAAAAGAAGATGCTCTGGTGACCACATCAGACTTTCTGCCAGAAGCATTTGCCAGTGTTTTTTTGTGTTCTTCTATCCAGATTTGTAACTCCAGACTTCAGGAAACCATAAATCAACCTGTTTGCTCTTGTCTTATTTTGTGACTCTCTACGAGTTCTTATAGAGCAAGAACGTCAATAATTCATAATTGGCATGAGGAAGAAATTGAGAGGATGATCTCCAGCCCAATATGTAGGTAGAACTTCTGAGTTGTAGACTTGTGATTTTAAAAAAATTGTAAGAAAACTGTGAAGCACGTAAAAGGATTTATTGTTGAGTTGGTTATTTTCCTGAGAAAGCATTTTAAAATACTTTGTCATTTCTAAGAAAGGGAGTAAATGGCAAAGTATATTTTCTTTATAGAAAAGTGATGATTTTAGAGAAGCAATGGAGAATCACTCTGTGCTGCATTTTCCACTGTGATTCCAGGTTAATGCTGAGACAGAGACCAGAGAGTCTCATTCTGCCTGAGGTGATGATGGTCTTTTGGGAGTTAATGAACCAGGGATTGCTGCTCTGAGAGTGGCTCCTAGCTGATGATAGGATTAGTTGAAATCAGAATGAGAAAAAAGCTTCATCATTAGTTATTCCTGGATTTATCTGGAAGAGGGAGGTCTCCTACCATTCTTTTTGCTTAGATAACTTCCCTTATGTGCTAAATTTGCACTCTTGTGTATCCATATTGCATTTGAAAAGGAATAAAGAACAGCAGATCTTTCAATGATGTAGATTTGGGGTGGGGGGAGGGAGGAATCCAGCTGTCTGTGACATGATATTTTATTTTTCATTTAAGATATGAATAAATATTTTAAAAAGCAATGAAAATGTATGAATGCATGCTTGAATTACTGGAAGTGTTTGGGTGGCTGGTTCCTATCCAGCTGTTCTTGGCACGTGATCTCCTGGAACTCTTCTAGATGGTTCCCAGCCAATGATAAGGATTATCAGTGGATATGCTGCAGGCACCTTGAGATTTTTATTAAATGCTGTTTTAGAAAAGCCAACTGTGCAACTTTTGTGGTCAGTCACAGCTGAAAATGATAGTCCAATGTTTGATTGTGATTTCCACCCTCATTCTAGATATTTATATTTTAATACTCTTACTGTCTTTGTGCATATCTAATAAGTGATGGACTCTAGCTTGCTTCTGGATAGCAGCCTTTATGAGGAAAATCTGTTGATACTGATATCCTAGAAGCCACAGTGGCATGAACCCTTTGACATGATGTTTTAATTGAAATTATATACAGAAGGACAAATCTCTCTGTTAACAAAAGATGCAGAAAGTAATGATGTTAGCATTAAAAAAAAAAAAAAAAAAAAAAAAAAAAAAAAAAAAAAAAAAAAAGCAGGTTTTGTAAATTAAAGTCTCTATAAAAAATTGTAGCAATCTTGGGAGTTTTTTCAATATTGGCTGAGCTTATTGTTATTTACTTTAAAGGTGTTCTGAGAAATTCTCTTACGGCCCCAAAACAGTGTGTGCACTTCTGAGCTTCTATACCCATCTATTCATACTGAAACCAGCTTCACTGAGTTGGGTCACATGACTTAAAATCTTTTCCATTGTTCAAATTTGTATATTTTAGGCCTGGTGGCATTATCTCGGTCTATTTTCAATCGATACACCTAGTATTTCATTTAAGACACATAAACATGGGGTGTTTTTTGTTTTATTTCGGTTTTTTTTCAGTTAAGGTAAAGATTACTCGTTAAGCACTAGAAAGTGGCTGAGCTTAGACAAGGTAAATTGCATAATAAATATTAGAAATCGTAGGTTATTCTTCTCAAGGAAAATGTAGAAAAATGTAAGGAAATAGCTGTGAACTCCAGTCCATTTAAGTGTTAGATTAAGGCCCTAAAATAGAGTCCACTTAGATCCTAGGTTGTCTAAGTCCTAGATGTATGACTTGTGCTGAGGCTTTGTTACTGAGAGGAGCTTTGTGCATCTCCTCTGAAGTTTTGGGAAGCTCCCTGCCTGTATAGATGTGTACAGTGCACTTCTCAGGATAAATAGCTGCTGGACATACTTGCATTAAGTTTTGAGAATTTGAGGGGTGTTTGGAGTTGTTTTTTTTCTAAGGGAAGCTGTAGTTTGTCTGGTAGAGGTCTGGGGTAGAGTTCATAATTAGGAAATACTTTGTGATATAAGTGATGCTACTCATCCAACATTTCCAAAAATCACTTCAATTTTGATGTGGGAGTGCTTCTATTGAAAGTTCACAGTGGAAGTTAGATGTGCTTGAGTGCTTCTTTAGAGCAAGAAAATAAGCTTAGAGTGTGACAAGATCATCCTCTGAGGCCAAGTGCCAGTTCCATTGACTGTTAGACCTTTACAGAGCTCTGAAAATAAGGATTAATAATTCAGCTGCAGAAAAAGGGTGCTTCTTCTGTGATTTAAATCAATAATTTTGAAACCATCACTTTGGGACCTTCAGTGATATTCTATGTTTAAAAAGGCATTTATGTAATTCCTGTAGTCTCTGTCACTAAAGAATACTATTTTAGGGGCAATGAAAAAATTCAGATATGCTATAGAATGTCCACACTATTGTAAAAATTCAGATTTGGGCTTTGGAACAGTCACAGGATTTTTTTAAAAAAACATGTTTAAACTTTATGAATGTCTTGGAAAAATCATCTCATCTTACTCGTCTGGAGTTATTTCTTATGTTGTGCAGTCAAACATCTGTTCAGAGTTTTAAAATAGTTAGAGATGACAGCAGTCCTCTTCTGCTGGAGCATCCACAAGAGTATTGAACTGCCCCAGGATCTGTGTTTACAGAACATAGGCTGCATAAAATGCAGAAGATTAGGAAGATGCAGAGGGAGTTGAAACTGTAGACAGCAACATATTTCATGTATGTTTTATTTATAGTTGTGAAACCTGTGTTTACTGAGAGCTCAAGTAGGTGCACAAACAGGCAAACAAAAGTAATAAAGACCCAAACAACTAGTACAGTGCTACCATAAAAAGACAAGAAAAACAGAGATTATTTCATTCTCTCTACGGTTGTAGTTTTCTTTTTTTAAATTTGTTCTTTGGCATATGGAAAGGGCTCTGTCTCACACCAGGTAGGAAGGGAGACTGATCCACCCTGCAGCACATAAAGAAATCACTGCTATTATTGAGAGTTCAGAGTGGTGTAAGTGCTCAGTCTCACAGCACAATGCATAGGCTGTAGGAGAAGGCATTAAAATCAGACCATAGCTCTGGTGATGCTGCCTGCATCTTTGCATTTTTATTGGATTCCCAAATCTTGGTGCTCCCATCAGAGGTGTGGGTCCGCAGTATCCTTTAATTTTCAGACCGTTTCACCTAAAGAGATTTGCCCCTGTGATCTGCAGACTTTTCAGGTCAAATACTGGTGTGCTCCTGGTGTGCCAAAAGTCAAGGCGGCCATAGCCTGAATTGTAGCCTGAGGAGCCTTGGCCTGAGCTGCTTCCCCTCAGGAAGGTCATGCCAGGCTGCTTGTCAAGAAAGCTGAGAGTGGAGAGCTGGTTTCACTTAGGAGGCATTGCACTGGTAAGTGCAGCTCAGCTGGGCACATTTCCTCTCTGCTGTAGCAAGGAAATTTTATCGTCTCAGCAGATGGACAGGAATGCTAAAACACTGATTTAATTAACTGAAATCCCACCACCAGACAGCAGCTCTTTGTGGCTGCATCTGGAAGTAGAGCAGAATGCTTGAGGGGTGATATTGTCCTTTTAAATTTGAATTAGGCAAACTTTGGGAGTTTAGTGGTTATGTGAACATTTGTGGTGGGTTGGGGAGGAAAGAGTAAGTGCTAAACTGATAAGGGGATTAGAGTGCAAAAAGTCTTTTGAGAGCACTGCTGTTAGTCCTCCTGAAGATAAGCAAGGTTGTGCTCAGCTGTTTGGTAGTCTCAGTTGTAGTGGCTGGAAGTAAGCTTGAGTTTTAAAAATTTTACAGTGGTGGTAGGGAGATGGGCATGAAAAAGCAGATTGTGGGCTTAAAGCATGTGAGACTTGCATTAGGTTAGCATTCAATTGCTAGGCAGGCTTCAGTTTTGTAGAAAAGAGCAGTTTATCTTTTGAGTTTATCTTTTATTCCTGCTGTGAGTGGGTGAGCTGGGGGGTGTATGAGCCCAGGTGTCATCACACACTATCCACATGTGTCCACAGACCCTCTCCTGGGAATGGAAGCAGCAGAGATCATTCTTTCCTACTGGGAATACAGTAGAAAAGCTGTGCAGTGAATTTGATTCCCCCAGTTTCACTAAGATAATGGTTGGATACTGGCTGGACACTAAGGTGGAGGTGAAAAAAGCTAAGGCTCTGCATTAAATGAGCAGTCCTGAGACTAATTCTTATTTTCGTTTCCACTTGCTGTGAGAAACCTTTGTCCTGTGTGCATGTTCCTTCTTCCCAAGGAAGGCCTGAGGCTTGGGTAAGTTCATTTACACAGAGTGACCTTCACAAATGGTTTTGCTGTACTTTAATTGTAATCTGACTAGTGCTGCTTCCATTTTATCAATCATCAGAGGTCCTCCTTTTCCTGAAATCCTCAGCTCCATATACTGACATGGCAGGAGCATGCAGAAAGGCTCTGGGTGATTGTTGAAGTAAGTGTCTTCAGGAAGAATTCAGTAAGCCCCTGACAGAGGTGGTTGAAAAAAATAGGTGTAATGTTTTACAGATGCTTTTATTGTACTGATGGGTTTGGTAGTTGCTTTCCAGTAGTGAATTAGTACAGATCACATCAGCTAGACTTGAGAAAAATGGCTTGTTTTTTACAGCCATCTGCTTAGCTGTAAATTGCTTTCACCGAGCTGTATGCAATCTTTTGCTTTGCCTCTGTCTCTGTTTTAGTTCATGCTTCCTATTTTTTATCTCCTCAGGGTGCAATTTACTGTATCAATCAAAATAGGATAAAAGGTCAAAAGTCCTCAAATGTTTTTATGAAAAAGGGGGGAAAATGGAACTAATATAATCAGCTCATACATGGCATTTCATTTATGTCATTTATTTCTTGTATTATGGCTCTAAGTGAGGTGAGTTACTTTGAAAGTAAGGGTGATGAAACCAGAGATCCACAAGCTCTGGGTCATGGAGAGGGGAGAAAATAATATATTTATATATACAGAGAGAGATCCTAGATTTCTTTAGTAAGTAAAGGGACCTCTGTAATTGATTTTCATGATTCATGTGAGCACTTTACTTACAAAGCAGAGAAGGTTTTTTTCAGATTCGGAAATCTTTTTTCTTCTCATCTGTGTCTCATGATACTCAATGATTGTTAATTATGCACAGATTGAGGAAATATGCTGGGCTTCAGGAAAGGTTGATTCTCTAGAATTGATTTCATTTTGGAGATTTTGTTCTGGGTTAGGTGAGAAGGGGTTGGTGTGGGGGCTGTTTGTTTGTTTTTTACAGTGGGAGCTCTTGTAATTGTCAGAGAAATTATCTTTTCATTGATCAGAGAATCATTAAGGTAGAAAAACACCTCCACAGATCATCTGGTCCAGCCCCCTCTCAAGCAGATCAGTACTTCAGGCTGTTCAGGACTTTCCACCTGAGTTCTGAATATTTTGAATAATGGATAATCTGGCCAACTTGTTATTTATCTACCCTTACAGAAAATCAGCAGTGTTTAAATGGAGTCTCCTATATTTTAGTGTGGTTTCATTGTCGTTTCACTGGGTAACACTGAAAAGAGTTTATTTCTGTGTTCTGTGGTGCCTCCCCTCCCTCCCTGGCATTTCTGCACATCAATAAAATCCCTCTTGAGCCTTGAGCTCAGTCATCTCTCAGCCTCTGCTCATCCCAGACACACTTTAGTCACCATGGAGCTGCTCCTGTGCCAGGTTGATGCTGTTGAAGAGATTCCATCTGTGCTATTCCAAGAGGTGCCTTTAGAGCTGCAGTTGAGGATGGATCCTGGCTGTGTAGGGGATGGTGATGCTCAGGTTTGTGCTGCTCCTGAGCTGGGCTGCAGCAGAGGAAAAAAACTAATCCAGTTTGTAATACAGGCTGGGGAAGAGTTCCAAACCTGCTGCCAGGGATTCTCTTTCTGTAAGAACTGAGGAAAGCAATCCATGGAAAGTGAAGGGAAAGGAGAAGAGAGAGAGGCCTGGGGCCTACAAAGGGAGCTCCAGGAGGGTGCTGCAGAAAGCAGTTCTTCTCTTCCCTGCCACACCCATGTTATTATTATTTACTTCACTGCTTCCCTTCCATGCCGCTCTGGGACTCAGGTTTTCAGCAGGGATAAATATGCAAAACTCTTCTAATTACTTGAAAGTTTTTTTCCTGACTCGAGTAGATTTTGAAGTTACAAAGGAAAAAAAAAAAAAAAAATCAGGATTGATGGATTTAATTTTCTGTGATACGGCTCTAGAGACAGAAGCCTTTATATTAAATTGTAAATCTTTGCAGATTGAGTCTGTTTAAATAAGGAATAATTTTATATTTAGTATCTGGGAAAACCATTTTTTATGAAGGCAAGAAGATATTTTTGTAGATGATGAAGAAGAAGTTTCTTGGGTTTATGATCACCATCAAAAGATGAAACTCTTGAAAAGCATTGTTTGGAATACAAAAAATATTTTTACCTGTATGACTGCTAAAATTAATGCAGATAGACTTACTTCTATTATTTTTGTGTAGTAGCCATATGCTTTGTAGTGCAAGAAAATACATTCTTAAATCAGTGGAATAATGTCAATCTCCTAATTTAGAAGCCGAGATGGGATTTAGTTTCTTGGTTGTTTGGTTTAGTTGAGTTTTTTGTTGTTGTTGTTTTGGTTTGGTTTGTTTTTGTTTTGTTGTTTTTTGTTTTGTTTTGTTTTTGTTTTTGTTTTTTTGTTTTTGTTTTTTTTATAAATATGTAGTTTGTAATTAGGCTGAATTAAAGGCAGGAGCTGACTTAGTCAAAATGACTAAGAACAAAACAAAGTTAATAATTTTGTGCTTTTCATTAGATCATGTTAACCTGAGATTTTAAAATGCTGATTTCTAGCTCAGGTTTAACTGGACTTTTGCCCCTGAGATATCTGCTTTCATTCATTTTGTTTTGTTTGTTTGTTTTGGTTTTTGGGGTTTTTTTTGTGTGTGTTTGTTTGTTTGTTTGTTTGTTTGTTTGGGGGGGGTTAACTCCAGAGAAATCAAGTTAATGTGAACATGGATTTAAACTCCATGGATTTAAATCAATAGTGCAATCTTTAAGAAGTTCAATAAATGTATAAAAGAAAAGGACAGAAGTGTGTATCTTTGCTAATGTTATTTTTAAGACTTGAGATGTTTAGTCATTGTGCAAACTTCAAGTTGGTAACACAGCTGTATTAATCTCTATTGCATCAGGGTCCATTTAAAAATTTTTATATCAAATCAAATGAAGCCATTTCACTGTAAGTCCCATGTGAATGCTTACAGATTTAGCACAAAATAAATTGAAAGCAATACCAAGTTTAAGTGCAGCTGATGTTTCTTTCTTTATGAGTCTTGAACTCAGACTTGTGTGAAGTAAATGAAGAGTATTTTAAACTACAAGTACATGGGTTCCCTCACTTTATGCTGGTTATCTTAACGGTTTCTTTAAAATATTAGATATTTTGAGAAGTTTCCTTCCACACTAAGTACTTGGAAGGAACATATTTGGGCTGGAGAACTATGGGTTTCAGCTCTTCAAGTGGATGTAATAAGCCATTATTTTGTTACTGAATCTTACTTTATCAGAGCTGTTCTCTTCTGTTTAGAAACACCTTGAGTTGGTAAAATAAATGAAATTAATGAGTGTCTCATTTCTAATAAATGTGAAAGGCAGTAAAGACAACCAAGAGGGAAAAGGTTATTTGGTATTACTGGAAAAAGCAGGACTGGTCATTTTTTATTTCCTCATCTATGTACTGATGTTTAAAAGAACTTACTACATACAGCTGGGGGAAGAAACCTCATTAGAAGCATAGGTAAATGTATAATGATAATGAGTTTGTAGAGTAATTACTTCAGTCATAGTATAAATATTTTCATATATCAATTCCATGCACAAAAGTGAGATAAACTGTTTCACTGCAGGGCTAGTCTGACTTTTGAACAATCAATTTCTATATAAATGTAGTTATTCAGCTGTGCAGTTATGAGGAGAGAAATGCCAGTAAATAGCAACAGTGGGAAAATATCAAAGGTGGCAATATTTTATTTAGAATTGTCTGTAACAAAGGGAATGAAGAAATGTCCAAGGTAACCTTAGATTAGCTGACTCAGTTAATAAAATAACTGAATGTGTGCCTCATGGAGCACACCTTGGGCTGGCAAATGGTACCAAAAAGCACAGTAAATTTGTGGGTGTAGTCTCTGTTGAACTGTCTGCGTCTGTGCCATGATATAAACAGTGTTTGAATAAGCTCCCTTAGCATTATACTGAAACAACGAAACCTTTAGTTTGTGAGGTGTTCAGAGAATTGAACAAGGTATCAAGAGAGGTAGAGGGATGAGACTGAAGTGTGGAGTCAGTGAATTTCCTGACAGTGAAATGTAACTAGCCTCTAAGTCATAAAGACACTGGTGCTGTCTCTTTGACAAGTTGAAGACTGGGTCAAATGCAGAACTGTCAGTTTCCAAGTGTTTCTTTGGCACACAGCTGGCAATTGTACCTGCAGGAACCCCCACCTGTGCTGTTTGCAGGTCTGTTGTTGGGATGCTCTGTTCCAGAGGCAGCCTTGAAAGTTCTGGTTTGCTGAGTACCTTCCTCCTTGTCTGCCCAGGTGGAAAATTACAGGGGAGTGAGAGGTAGAAGGTTTCTTCCAGAGCCCCTTTTTCTCTGCAGATTTGCTCTGCACCGACTTGCAGAGTCTTTTCTCTGAATCTCTGTGCACTACTAGCATTAAGGCCCTAACAAAGGAGGAAAAATAGGAGAACTCTTGAAATTAAATGATGATGCTGAGCATGTCTGGATAATCTGCCTGTCCTGGCCTTGGCATTACCCACCATCCAGCTTCAGAGGTCATTGACACAAGGATTTCCCCTCTACTTGTTTGTCATGGTTGCACTGTGAAGCTGCTTCTTCTCCCCCAGTGATGGGATAGGAATTGAAATGGTAAGAAGGGGAGTAAACGTGGGTAGAAGAAAAGCCAGTTTAATAGGGAAAGTAAAAGCCAATTTAATAGGGAAAGTAAAAGCCGTGCACTTGAGCAAAGTAAAACAAGGAAGGAATTCACCACTTCCCATTCTCAGGCAGGTGTTCAGCCACCCCCAGCAGGAGATGGCTGGGGAAAACAGACATCATCACTCCAAATTTCCCTCTTTTCCTCCTTCTTCTCCCAGCTTGTTTCTGTTGCTGAGCATGACACCGTGTGGTGTGGTCCCTGAGATCCCTTGGGGCCAGCTGTCCTGGCTGTGTGTCTGCCAACTCCTTGTGCACCCCCAGCCTCCCCAGTGGTGGGGCAGTGGGAGAAGCAGAAAAGGCCTCGTTACACTGAGCAAGCACTGCTCAGCAGTAAGGAAAACATCCCTGTGTTATCAACTCTGCTTCCAGAACAAATCCAAAATGCAGCTCTGTAGGAGCTACCGTGAAGAAAATGAACTCTACTCCAGAGTTTCTATTCTGTGCTCCCAAACACAAGGAGCCTTTATATCCTGTTTCTAGAAAGGGGCTTATATCCTGCATGACAGTGGATGGAAATGCCCAGATTTGCTTTGTTGCTACTTGGTATATTAATAATTCAGAAGCTCAGTGTAAAAAAAAGAAAATTAGAATATTCTAATTTTCCTTGTAATCAATGTTTAATGCATGTTTCATTAACATAGCTTCACTTTATAAAAATTCTCAATATTTTTTCTCTGAAGAAAAACATGATGAATAAGTGAGCTTGGCAATACACAATTTCTGCTTTCTACAGAAAATGACAAAGGGGTATTTATTTTATTACCCGAATGTCTTTAGTGTTTACACTGCCACCACCATTATTGCATGTCTCTTGATAATTTCCCCTCACAAAATTCCAGCCACAGGGAAAGCTGTGCTGATCTTATGACACTGCCATTCCAGCAGCCCTGGGAGGGATGATGCTGTTCAGTAACAGGCTGAAGGTCACACAGGAGCAGAGCTGCTGAGCAGGCAACCTCTGCTTTTTTCCTGCTAAAGGTTTTAGTCTTTAGAAATTAGTTCCTTTGAAATAAGAATGAATACAATCAGAATGACCTGTTCTGCTCCTTTTGTGTGTGTGTGATGGGAAGGATTT
Organism: Aegithalos caudatus; assembly: GCA_013389925.1. Taxonomy (NCBI): domain Eukaryota; kingdom Metazoa; phylum Chordata; class Aves; order Passeriformes; family Aegithalidae; genus Aegithalos; species Aegithalos caudatus. The sequence goes on along the minus strand of WEIU01012878.1, from coordinate 710,031 downwards.
GGTAGCGCTGTCTACAGGCAGTGTGAGCTCTGCTGCCTTTCTTTCACCTGCATTCAGAAGAGAATTACCAGGAACACATAGCTGAGTTCAGTTCAGTTGATTGATGATTAGGAATTCAAGAGAAGCAAATGTATTTGTCAAATTTCAGAGGGACATGTTGTCAGAGACTAATTCTAATCCACAAAATGATCTTAAATGGGACATAATGACTTTTCTGATTGTTGCTTTCTGCTGCCATTATTTTGAAAATGGAATCAAGTTAGAGTCTTGTAGGTATGACCAGTATGTTCTGGCAGCAAGCATGTCAGATCTGTGCTACCTATTGGAGTTACTGCTATTTCATAATATTCCAGTCCTCAAAGTTTTCTTTTTTGTTGGGCTTGGCAGGTGGTGGCAGAGCATGGGTGGCTTCTCATGCAACTGCCTACCTTTACAAAAAGTATAGAGAAGAGATGAAAATTATCCATTCAAATGTAGTAGATTCTTTTGTGAATGCTGTTCTTTTCTGTGCATAATTTTATCTTATATAAAAAATAACCCCATTTCTAGTTTTCCATTGGAAAAACGTTGCGATTTTGCACAAATGAATAATAATGTTACTGATGGGTCAGGTACCATCTGTAGTCAAGAGGTATTTCCTGCAGCTAATACTCACCCTGAAGTCTGAAACATGTTCATCCAAATCCTACTAAATTACAAATACTCTGGCTGGTGAAACTTTATTAAGTTGCATGAATAACTTGTGGATAAAACCACTTGACTCCTTAGTGTCAAATAGTACTTTTTATGTACTTGTACTTTTTCATGGCATAGGTTCTTTTAAGTCAAACAAGAAACTCATTCAGAAGGCTGAATCTATATAGTGATACAAATGGCATAATGGTGTTACAATACATAGAGTTTTCTCTTCAGAAAAAAGAATATTCTACACAAGACTAAAACTTTCTGTATAATAGGGCAGCTTCAAAGATTTTTAATTTTTCAGTCAGCAAATTTATAGATCTCCAGAGAGTGGCCTGTTTGAATTTTAAAACTCTTCTTCCTCTGGGTTTTATATTATATTTAATATGCTAAGGAAGGGTTATTCTGCAAAACATTCCTGTATTTGAACTTTGGTAGGCAATTACACTGCTTGTCAAATTGTTCTTATCTTTAAACTGCAATGTGTGCAGACCATAGAAAATACAGTAGCAGAGTCATGTTTATCTCCTGCCATAAAGTCAGAGGGCATCATTGGTATAGACCATCTGGTTGTAGTTAAGGATATTTTAACTGACACCTCTGATTTGCTCCATTATTTTTTTCAAAGCAGATATAAAAATAGGTGCAAAGCAAATAACTCACTGAATTACTGAGGGGTTTTGAGCTCCTGGCAGAGGCACTCTGTCTCTGTAGGTAAGCACAGGCTTGATGTGACCTTGAGCTTTTTAGGAGAGGAGTCTGTGACAAGCAGTATTCAATGTAGATGTTATTACTAGACAAGTGTCTGAATTCCTGTGTATATTTTAAATTTTGTCAAAAAAATTAAATAAAAAGTTTTGCTGCAATTGGAAAAATGGTCTTGATTCTGCAGGGCCAGGTTGGAAATCTTGCACGCCTTTGCCGTGATAAGCAGAGGATCCATTGTTCTTCTAGCTTGGGCTTGAAACAAAACAAAACAAAAAAAAAATCTCTGAGTATTTTTGGCTCCTTTGAATTGGGAAATATGCAATGTAATAAAGTGAAAAATGTATTTGACAGTTTTTCAAAAATGTCCAGAGCTGTTGCTTTTATTAAGTAGCTGGAAGCAAAAGATTTTAATGTTGGGCTTGAAAGTGGGAAGACACACATCCAGCAAACCTGTTAAGCCACTTAGGAGTGAGTTTTCACCTCCCCTTACAGTTACTTCATTTGTTGTTATAATTGCCATCTTTAACAAATGGCCTCTTCAAGGGCACCAAACACCATGATACCAAATATAAATCTTACCTCTTCTAGTCCTTTTTAGTTTATTTATTCGATTTTTCTTTTTCTACTTAAGTCCAGTCCCTCGCCGATGTTTTCAAGAGTTTTGAAGGGTTTCTATTTATAAAGACGGTAATCTTGGGCAGGCATAATATAAAGCAAGGGTCTCATTTTTTTTT
>WEIU01012878.1:634159-707889 GCA_013389925.1 Aegithalos caudatus | reverse complement strand
TTTTTTTTTTTTTTTTAGTGTTGAATGTGGCTTTCATCTGTGCTGTAGCTGTGTGAGGCTTTGAATATGGTATGAAATCACTTCCCATTTATTCAAAATCTTTCTCGTGGCTGATGAATGCCATACATAATGAAAGACTATATTCACTTATCATCCAGAGTAAATCGTTGATCACAGAGGTATCTTGTGGAAAAACCTAATCAAAGCTTTTCAGCTTTTCTGGTTGGTTAAACTCAAAACAGCAAAGAAATTATTGCTCAGATAGTTGGTTAAACATTTGGTTTATTAGATGATACTCACAGTTTATAATGCTTTTTGTGGTTTACAGATGAAAGTTTGTTTTTTAAGGAGATTAAGGCAGATGGCAAAATTCATATCCCTTGAAAAGCACAAAGCTCGCGTATTAGCGTGAAATGTTTATCTATGTGTGGATATGCCACAAATCAATTTGATACCAAGTAACTGTCAATAACATATTTATATATCCTTGGATAAAAACCTAACCTGAGTTTTAAGTGAATTCTGTAGTCTGGAACCATCATGTAACAATTCTGCTTAGGCTATGTGCATTGATTAATAATATGAAACTTTTTTTTTTTTTTTTTTCTCTTTTTTTCTGTAAGGGAACACCTTCAAATTAAAGGAAATTGGTCTTTTGTTGATGGAAGAGAAATTATCATTAGTTCAGGTTCTGTCATAGGTCTGGATGGCTTGAATGGCCTTACTAACATATCTTGTTAATTTTTATTTCTTTTTACGACTTATGTTTTAGGAAAGACAAAGAAGGCCAACCACCTATATCAGGAGAGGAATGATAATTCGGTAGTTCCAGCATAATTATGGATGAGGCACTGAAGCCAAATCCACATAACTCCTTTTTAAATGTTAAAAGCCTCATTTAGTTCAGTGGTTCCAGAGGATTTACTAAATTGTCCCCATTTAGTTTCTCCAAGGCTATAGGATCCTGATACCCTGGAGTCAACAAATTAGCTGAAAGTTTTATTATCTAAATTTAGGTAATGTCTCAGGGTTTTGTAACTGTGGCCTCTAATCTTTGTGCCATCTACTCCGAGAGCATAACAGTACTTGCCTGTTTTAGAGAGCTGCACTGACAATTTACATTCTGAAAAATATGGTGAGTGGTACCAATCATAAATATGATTTTTAAAAACCTGACTGTAATTTCTCTATGGTGCTAGAGTGTTTCAGGTGGCCTGGTTCTACAAAAAATAATGTTAAACCCCTCCTTTATTACTGTTGTTTGTCTGCCTTTTCAACACAGTTTCCTTTCTGGTTACTTGCTCTACTTATTTTTAATAGCTACAATGTTTTTAAAGAAAAAAGACAAGTGGGTTTTTTGCTTTTCTTTTTAAAGTTGATGCTGTCCATATTGTAAGAATTGTACTATTTCTTTAAGGAAAGAAAAAGAAAGGGCAGATACATACCTTAATTCAATCATATAATAGATTGCAAGGTCTTGACATAATAAAATATGTTCAAACCCTGGTATGAAACTTTTATTATACAGTAAGTAGCCTCTCTGTTGTGGGGATTATCTAAAATTGACTTTTTTGAGATAAATAAAACAGAACATAGGAGGAGAGTAAGTTGTCCTGGTTTACTCAGGCCTTCCCATCTGAAGGGATGCATGAGTATGTTCAAGAAGCAGTGTGTCTTTAGCCAATTCCTTCTTGGATCCCCAGTTTGTTCTTTGTAATGCCATGCATTTGTTCTGCTTTAATTTAGTGTGTTTTTATGTGTTTATATTGAATTTAGTTTAATTTTAGTAGGTTATATGTTGTGCACAACATAGACCGTAGGGGTAGAACTTTAAGAAAGGAGGAGTCCTTCTCAGACTAGATAACACTGAAATGATCTGGACATTTCTGCAATATAGAAAACCTGGCTCCAGGTCTCTAATGCTTCATTTTCACACCAAAAACTGAATGTGAACCTCACACCTCGGGTGCCTGACCAGCAAACTGCAAACTATTGATTTTTAAGAAGGGTTCATTTTCTCTCTGGCTTTGAGTAGTGTTCTCACTTGTGATTTGCTGGCCTGATCTGTGGAACCAAGGAGACTTCACTTCTACTTACATGGGGCTGTGTGGGTTAAATGACAAGATACCCTGTCTGACCCTCACTGTTAAGATTAATTTTTCTTCCCTTGTGAATAAAATCTTCACCTAATAACAATCCCAAGAATATATATAAATTTCTGTGTGTTCCAGTTAAGGTCATTCTCGTTGCAGGCACGGAAATCTATATTTAGCTTACCTGCAGAGCAAGGGAATTATTTTTCATTGTTTACAGCATATTTCAGCCTAGACTGTGGGACAGTCCAATGGCCTATATAATGTCATGGCTTGCTATCATAGATTTATTGTATAACTGACTCTCTGACCCAGGATAAAGAGTATTGCACTCTCTGTGTGAAAATAAATACTTGATCAAAATTTATAGACCATTAGAATATTTTTTATCATGATTTTGGATTTCTGTTTTAGAGAATAAATGAGAGCTGCAGTATGTTCTCATATTGGCATCTGAATGTTAGTACAGTGGATATAATGGAGAAAATAATTTGCAACTGATCCACTGAGATGGACTATTCTAGTTGATATCATCTTTGAGACTGCCAATTTGCAGTTGTACAAGGGGAAAGAAGCATGCCTTGATTTGGATTCACTGCAAAAATTAAGTTTCATTTTTCACAGGTACTATTAATTCCATCTTTCAAATTGGATTACTGCTGTTTATGAGACTAGAATCAGATTATAGGTTCATATAAGTTAATCTTTTGGGCACTGCGCTATTAAGACTTTTTTTTTTTTTAATTTCACAAATCACCTTTGGCCTGGAACATGCTTGTTTTCCTGGTGTATAGTCCTACAGCTTCCTCTTCTGCTGTAGTGTGTCCTTGAGATGCCAACTGTCACTTTCAAAATTTTCATTAGAGATGAATTCATATATTTTATGTTTGGTAAATTCTGGACTTTGTGCAGAGAAACTATTTTCATACTTCACATAGAAGCAATGTAATCATCACATTTGGGGAAGAAGGATGGATGGATCCATTTCAGATGGATGGTATCACAGAGAAGGAGGAAAGTGTTGCCATCTTTTGTAGCCTCTTCAGTTTGCTGGTGCCACTCTCTCTATCTTGCTGTCCCTTGACAAATAAATATTTACATTTAATAGGGGGATTTGGAGTTCTATTTGTTTGGGGAAAATGCAAATTGTAATAGTATTGGCTTCTTGGCCATAATTTTTATGTCCTACCCTAAGTCTTCTAAGTAGGTTCTCTTTCTTCACTTTCTGCTCTCTTAAATCTATTTTATTCTTCATCTTCGTTTATTGTGCAACTTGCCCCAACCTCACCCCCATTCACTTTACTTTTTCAAACATATCCAACCTGAAACCTAGGAAATTGGAGTGCTGTGTTAGTCTTATGAGTGACACAGTCACCTGTTTGAAATCTCCCTTGGCTTCATAACATTGTACACGAAACAGTTCTGGAAAATGTCCACAGAAAGTGTCTGTGATCTCTTTGACTACAACATACATGTATCAATACTATTTAACAATAGCAAAAAGAATGAAAGAATGAATAAAGTCTCATACTTTACTTACTTTTTAATATTTAGGTGCAAATGTGCTTAAGTAGAAAGGAAAAAAAAGCCTACTCACGAGGAATGAGAGAAGTGTTTCTGCGGGTGTGTTTTCACACAGAGGTCATTGTGGCTGACTTCACAAAGTGCAATGCACAATGCAGTTTGTTACTGGTGACCTTAAAAAATCATCTGGGAAAGTACATTGCCAAAAAAAGATGTGAAGACGTGATGAAATAAGCTTAGTTGAATTTTCTACTTATCAGTTAGGGATATGCTGTTTGCAAGCATTTTAGCAGCTGCAGATTAGTTTTACCTGTGCTTCTCTTTTCATCCCATTTAATCAGAAGGATTTAAATAATTCCATTCATACAATACAATCCTGTTGATATTTTTGGTCTAGAGCGTAGACAGACACACTCATTTGGGTAAAAATCTGAATGCAAAATAGAGAGTTTCCTTTTCATCTTTATTTTACAAAGATGCTGCAATTAACACCATTTTTTAGACCCTTTGCCATGGTGTGCACTTAAGCCCAAGCCTGCTGATATGGTGCAGTGCTTCAGCAGAGAAGCCATTCCTGATGCTGGAATGGATCTTAGGCTGTCCTTTCCAGACTTTGCTGCGGGGCTTCCACATGCAGATCAGAGCTTTTGCTTCACTACAATCAACATCTTATCCAGGTTTTTTTGTTTGTTTGTTTTGGCTTTTTTTTTTTTTTTTTTTTTGTTTTTTTTTTTTTTTTTTTTGTTTTTTTTTTTTTTTTTTTTGTTTTTTTTTTTTTTTTTTTTGTTTTTTTTTTTTTTTTTTTTGTTTTTTTTTTTTTTTTTTTTGGCTTTTTTTTTTTTTTTTTTTTAATGGTATCTCTAATAAACATTTGTTTGTCTCAGAATCAAGTGCTCATTTCTGAAACATGAGCTGCACCTAAACATTTCTCAAGGTTTCTCTGACAACTCATGGCTTTTTAAAGGCATCCATAAATACGTATTTGATCATTCACACTGCATATGGCGATATTGAGTGGCCTCATTTGGACTTTCCTGAACTTCTCTCTATGTGTCACCATGTGCTGCTTAGTAGGGTTTTCTGCAGTTGGTTCTTGTGCTTTCCTCCGTAGAGGTGTGATACCAATGAGCAGCATGTGTGCCTATCACATCTGCCTATTTAGGACACATGGCAGATACTTTAGATAAGATTATGGGATGCCACAACTGATGGTGATCAGCTTTTATCATATTGTAGCATTATATCTGTTAAATGTATATTCTGCAAGGCTTAGTGATTTAACACATGAAAGTTTGAACTCGGGTGTTATAATGGCAGAGCAGTTATTGCTATTATTTGCTTTCATGGATTTAAAAAAGAATTTGTTAAGGGAAATAGAAGACTTAATTTTTATCTTTGCTGAAATACTTAATGCAGTTTAAAAAAAACAAGCTATGTTTGGCCTTTAAGTCATAGAATCACTGAGGTTTAAAAAGCCCTCTAGGATCAGTAAGTCCAATTGTTAACCCAAACCCATGTCTAAGTCATGTCTCTCAGCACCACATCTACACAGTTTTTAAATACCTCTGGGGATGCTGACTCCAGCACTTCCCATGGCAGCCTGCCCCAACACCTGCCCACTCTTTCAGTGAAAAATGTTTTCCTAATATCTGATCTAACCTTTCCTGGTGCAGTTTGAGGCTATTCCCTCTCATCCTGTCGCTTCTTACCTGGTAGAAGGCACCAAGCCTTCTTTCAGGGACCAGTAGAGAGAGCAGTAAGGTCCTTCCTGAGCCTCCTTTTCTCTGGGCTAAACCACCCTTTCCCCTCAGCCACTCCTCATTTGTGCTCCACTCCCTTCACCAGCTCCGTTGCTCTTCTCTGGACTCACTCCAGCACCTCGATGTCCCTCTTGTATTGAGGGCCACAGAGCTGGAGACAGGATTCAAGGTGCAGTCTCACCACAGTAGCTATCATCTGAGTCTAAGGTGTTGGTGTTATGTTAAAAGATTATTCTTCATTGTGTCATCCACCTCTCTACTAAACTTTGAAAGAAGCACATTCCCCTTTTGGCCTGCTTGCCAGAGGTACTGGTGAGTGAAAGTACCAGTGTGCACACACACAGGTGAGCACTTGGCACAGCTCTTCCAGGAGATAGCAGTCTGACTCCCTCCTCACATGCTTTTATGACAAACAGTTTAGGATAGAGGGTTTTAAGTCTGTAATAGGGCATTTATAACCAAGGCAGGGGCAAATCTGTGTCAAGAAATTAATAGAAAATGCTCATAGAAAGGCAAGAATCCCCACCAGTGCAGGTTGTACTTAAGCTTTGGTATGAGGTCTGCCAACTCCCCTCTCGACTGTGAAGAGTTTCTTTTTTTGTGTAAGGCAGCTTCTGATGTTACATAACCAGAGGCAAAAGATGCATGTAGCAGTGTCTGAGTATATGTGGACTTCTTCAGTTTTTCTGACTAGTGGACAGTTTAAATTAATAGAACATTTTTTCCTTGACTGATAACTTATGACCGCTGTCACGGGATCTGAATGAAACAAAACCTGAACAGTTTTTTTTTCAAGTCAGTTATTTTACAGATAGACAAGTACTGGGAGGAGGTTGATCTTCAAAGTAGTACCTCATATCCATTAGGGAGAAAGGCCAAAAGGGAGGTTTTGAAATATTATATGTATGGGGGTTTTAAGTCTTTTTCTTACTGTAGATTTTTGCTACATTTTGGGTCTGATGGGAACATCATTTATATATTTTCTCACAAATGTTCTTACTGTCCCCGAGTTAATGCTGGTGATACGCACTCCTCATTGAACCATTAATTTATTTAACCAAAAGCATATTAAAAGGCAACATTTAGAGGAAGCCTGAGTAAAAACATTGTGAAGGAGCAGATAACTTCTTCTCCTGACATTATCACATCATTCAAGCTGCAGTTGTCAACCCTAATGAAAGGTGGTGATGCTGATTTGAGCATATTGCTTGTGTGATGTGCAAGAGCTTTGGGAGATAAGGAATCCCTGTTGCTATCATTTATAATTAAAGTGTCCATCACTTTCCTCTGAAAAACTGCTTGACGAATAAATAATTAAAGATCTGATTCTGATACACTTAGTTGAAATGAGACTTCTGAGAACAGTTCAAAAGCAGTAAATGGAATTGCTTCAAAGTAAGGCTTCAAGATAAATAATAGTATTACAATCTCAGTCAAAGCCAGTTCTTGTTTGTTGAGGCAGGAGGGTATTCTGGTTTATGTGCTTTAAAATCTAATCTCACAGGCATCTTAAACTTCTTGCTTGCAAACAATGCCTGATGATGTCTATCATTTTATTTTTAAGCACAGTATAAACTGGTATTAAAATTAATGGCTAGCTAACTGTTCCCTGCTTTGTCAGACAGCCAAAGATAAGTTGTCTGTCTCATGGTTTGTGCGGTATGGAAGCTTTATAAAGTGCTATGTTACCTAAAGAGTTCATTTTATTTGCAAATACATGTGTTTTATGCAGGTTTTTCCTTTGGTTGTTTCACTGAATTGATATTTAAAAAAATGGGTGTGCTAAAACGATATTTATTTTCATAGTTTCTAAAATAATCGAATGGTTTGAGGGGAACTTTTCTTGAAATACAAATTATTTTACCTGCTTCCATTGTGTTCCAGTAATAACCATGCTCCAATTATAGTCAAAACAACTTGCATATTGTAGATATGCGAGTCCTTTGCAGTGTTGGCAGGCTTGCTTTGGTACCTTGAAATTAACCTTTTACTACCGCATGCGTATGTTTGTCATTTATCCCCTTTTTCTCAGGTGCAAAGAGGGCTACCAGGGCGTCCGCTGTGACCAATTTTTGCCGAAAACCGACTCAATCTTGTCAGATCCAAGTACGTCAAATGTTTTTCTTATCTTTTCAATCCGTGCTGGAGGCTGCTCTTGCCATGTGAGATGACCCTTTGCCTGTAGTCAGCCAGTCCGTGCTATGGGCACCGAGCTGTGTGTTACCAACAGCCGTGCTCCTGTTGGCAGGGTGAAACCACATCATCTCTGGTCTTGTAAAACATGTGCTGCTCCAGCAGGGCAGTCCATCAGGGGACGTGATTCCTTATGGTTTGCAATCATACTGTCCCTGCTTAGAGCCAAAACGTTTGTGTTTCTCTACCTTTGACTCAACAGCAAATAAAATTACGTAATCTAAGAGGAAACCCAGTATAGAGTGCAAAGTGATTCCTTCAAAAGGAAATAAATGCACGTTGCGTGGCACTAAAGAGATTATAATCTCCTTGGAAATACTTTATAACAGTATTCATTATATTTAATATTTTTTCACTTTGACAACTGATTTGTTGTCTATTTGCATAAATGATAAATAATAAAGGTGTACTCTCAGGTAGTAATTTGGAGACAAAGTAACTTGCTGTTACACTGGCCAGCCAGTACATGTCAGAATTGCATCTGCATATATCCTCTCTTACCCCACTGTTTCCCTTTCTAAATTGTCTCAACTAATAAAACTATGTCAAAAATATTATCCAAGATGAATTTTTTGAAGGTGAATCCATTTAATTGTCTTTATCTTACATTTTTAAATGAAGTGACATACAACAAAGGGTCATATCCAATCTCTTGGTTTTGTTCATATACCTGGAAACTGTAACCTATTAACTCTTCTTGTTTTAGGTGCTCTTTAAAATTAGATTTGAGTTGTTTTATTTTTTGAAGAACAATGCTTGTTTTTCTAGTCTTTGTGTTTTTTAATTTATTTTCTTTTGCTTTTCCATGTGAAAACCTGTTTCCAAAGGCACCTGTTGCTTTGTAGTTCTCTATGTTGTGGAGCTCCCATTAGAGTTTGCTTTGTGTTTGGTTTGTTTTCTCCTTAGTTTGACCTTTAATGCTAAAGCGCAGCTTGTAACAGGCAGATTTTACCTCAGCCAAGTTTTATGTGCATGTGTCAGTATAGAAGCTGTGTATATGTCAAAGAAAAAGGTAGTTTGTATCCTAAAAGTGTTGGAAAGGACAGTTGATTAACATCAGGATAGGGTGGTACCTGTGTGACCTGGTTTTCACAGGGGACTCTGGCTTTACTCTCTCAAGAGTAGAAGTGAAATCCATGAAGATAAAACACAAAGCCCCAAAAAAGCTCCCAGATGGAGCTGCATCTAACAAGACCAAAAGCCCCATGGTGTTTATCTGGTGCAGATGGTACTGTTGTTTCTTTGTGTCGGTTGCAAAGATGTGTTCCTCTTTATTAGATGCTTACCTCAGTTGGGTTCTGGCTTTATTGTTTCCAGAGTGTTTTTCAGCCACATGATCCTGCTCAGTGTGCTAAGTTCTGCTGAAACATCCTTTTTACACCTTTTTCAAGCAAAAGCTATTTTGTTTTTAAATTTTCTTGAAGTTTTTTTTCAAAATTATATTATTTAGAATATATAAGGAGAGGGGCTTTGGTTTGACATTGTCATGGATTCACTGGACACACCCATGGCCCAGGAGGAGCCTCTCTTTTGATATGAATGGAAAAGATTAACTAGAGTTAGGTACATTTCTAGTCAGGTTTGAGATTAGAGTTATATTTGAGCTTCATCTCTTTTCAAAAGAGGAAAAGACAGGTCCAGTTCAGGTCCATTTCTGTGTGTCAGCATAATGTGATGTGTCTCTGTGTGTGTGCACATGCACTTGTTCTGAGGATGTGAAGCCTGGGAGGAAGATAATTGAACTTTCTGCTGCAGCTGGACAGTGACAACATTTTGTTCAGGAGTTAAATCAGTAATGTAGTTATCTTCCTTCTGGAGAGAGAAAAAAAAAATTAATACCATGCTGATAAGTACCACTCAGTGGCAGAAATGTTTGTTATTTGCATAACCTGAGGAGTGTAAAAAGTATTTGACACAGTAGTCAAGCACAGAATTATCATCTTCAAAGGCTCTGAGTTTGCACTGCGGAAACTTAGGTTTGTGGTTGAATGTGTTTGGATTAGAAAGAGAATGGCTGAAGGGTGAATTTGGAGGTGACTTCAGAAAGAAACAATTTTTTAAATGCAGCACTGTATTTCCAAAAGCTGAAAAATTAGATGAGAGCTCTTTTGTCTGGGGTGTGGGTAGCCAGCACTAGCTGGCATCAGTCAAGCTTTATGCACAAGTCCAGCTCATTTGAGTTTTATGGGATTGCTTAGGGTGTTTATGGCAGTGAATGTGCTGCTAATAACACATCTGTTAACATTTAGCTTATTTGAAGTTTGCATGCATGAAACACTGAAGCAGTTCTTGTCTTACCTTGCCTGTGCTATCACAGGTTGTATTTTCAGAATATACCTGTGTCGTGACTGGGAAGTCAATCTGTGCCAGTCACTTGGTAAATAGCAATGATTTTGTTATAAAAGTGTACTTGTGTACATGGGCCAAAGCATCTTGACTTGATCCTTGTTTTCTTATGTTTTTTGTTGTTTTGTTTTTTTTTTAATAGCCTGCTAAAACAAACCTAGCTTCTTCAGTGTAGCTATTACCTTCATATTATTTTCACAGTGAAAAATAGTGTGTTATGGCTCTGCAATATCTTTAACACCAGCTTCTTACCTCATTCTAGATGTATGCCAAAGTCTTGACTTTACATCACAGATATTAATACAAATTATTTAATAATTAATATGGATTAATGCATGCTAGATCATGTACATGTGGTTTAATTCAACTACCTGGTTAAGGTACTTAAGATTCTGTTTTCAGGAAACACTCTTGAAATTACCTGATGGTGTTTCAGGGTTCCTGAAGTGGCATCTTGCAGTCAGATCTGACACCTGTTACCTTCCTTCAGCTCAAAGATAGGATTAGAGTCCTAAAGAAAAAAAAAAGTACAACACACATGGACCCATCTCAGAACACTCCAGGCACAGGCTCTTTGACTGGACCTTCAAGCATCACAGGTGTAACAGCTTCCACTTGCCTTAATGTCTCTACTTTTAACAAGGTTTTCTGGCTGTAAGAGAAAGTAATTTAAAAAGAATCCAAAAAAATCCAAACACAAGTAGTTTGAGAAGGTTGGTAATCCTGGAATATGAGAGAAACTTGCCTAAACCATGGGAGCCTCGGATGTGGGAATCTAACAAAATTAATATTGTCACCAATAGGGGAGAAGGCTGCATGACAAAAGCCACCCAGCCTCACGGTTTGTCAAGAGGAGGAAATCTCTCAACCATGCTAAAACTGTGCAGGAGAAGTCCTTGAACACTCTCTCAGTCATCTTCTCCATTATATGGATGAAATAATAATGGGACAAAAGAACAGAAAAAGCAGTCACATGCTGGAGGGAAAGGACAGGAGTATATTTAGAATATTACTTCAGTTTTCTTTGTCTGGGCTAACTCCTCTATAAATGCAGTTAATGGCAGAACACCTATGTTTTCAGTAGTAGAACACTCACATGTTCAGCATTTTAAGTACAACCTTAATACAACTTTATGCACAAGAAATTTTTCTGTAGCCCTATGTGTATCCATAGGATTGGGAACTTATTTATGACGTGAATTGTAGAAATGTACTCTTGTACTATCCTTTATAGTGTTCTGGAGTAGACCTGCCTGGCCCAATGAGACCTGAAAGGTAAGTTGTATGTAGGCTGCAGGTATTTATTCTGATCTGCTTTTATACTGAGGCAAAGTAAAACCTTTAAAGCTTTGACTGTTCTGTGGGCATATTCCAAAGTGGGGAGTGAGGAATGGAAAATGAGTTTATCACATTACCTCATTTTACCAAATTTGCTCTATTTCACCTACAAGTATACTGTTCTTAGCATTGAAACCTACTTTTCTAGTCAAAACGTGTATTTCAATTTATAATGTTCAGTATTACTTTTGTATTTACACTAACATTGAAGTTGTCCCATTTGACTCAGAATCTTGAGTAAAAAGGGGTCCCCTATCAAATACTGGGAATGTTGTCTAATCCTTCTGCAGAACAAATGCATTATTTCCTAGAAGAATCAAAGTGGGCTGGAAAGCTTATAGGCCATGCTCCTGCTGTTGCAGTCAACCTCATCATGTAATTTCTTCTGTAATCTGATCATACTTCACTTATAAGCCAGTGTACAGCCACCAGTGAGAACCAGTGTGAACCAGCTACCAGAAACAGGGTTTGCTTAGCATCCCTGCTCTTAGGATTTCAAGACTTGTTTGGGTTCCAGACAAAACTTACGCCAAGATGTGTCAATTTTGTGCTTTGTTAAAATGCTTCATTTCAACGTTTTTTGGTTTTTTGGTTTTTTTTTTTTTTTTTTTTTTTTTTTTGTTTTTTTTTTTTTTTTTTTTCTTTTNGTTTTTTTTTTTTCCTGTTGGTTTCCATGTTGTTATGCTTCACGTTTGTTAAACTGGCTTTTTCAAATGTCAAAAGTCTTCTTCCCACTGAGGGAGGTCTCATAACACTTCAACCTGTGACAACATGCTACACGTGTTTCTCTTTTAATCTCATCAAAGAGAAACCTGCAAGTGTCATATCTGGAACCTGCAGTTGCTCATTCTTATAATACCTCTTTCTGTAGCAAAGGATCAAACTCCCTCTTCTGGAAGACTGTAAATGTAGATAAGAAAAACAACTATAGCTAGTTTACAAATGAAAAAAAGTCTTTCCAAGAATTTATTGAAAGCCTGAAGACCCCCACTAACATCCTCAAAAAAAAGTTCCCCAAGAATATCAGAAAAAAATCTTAGGTGTTTAATTTTTTATCCCTATCTAGTTTTGTATATGTGAGATCATAGGATAATTTATGTTGCAAGAGAAGTTGGGAGAACTCAGGAAGTTCAGCCTTCTGCTCTAAGCAGAGCTGGCTTTGAAGTCTGTGCTACTGCACTGGACACTAAAAAGGTGTTTTGCAAATGGACTCTTATTAAATAGAGGATAAAGAGCATCACTGCTGTGAAATGTCTCTAAAATATATTTTAAATAATTTGAATACATAAAATTAAACTTGTGTCCCTTACTGAATGACTGATTTTCTAGGGCCTGAATAATTTTTTGTCAATTCGACTTAACCTTTCTGAATTTGTCGAAGATTCTTCTGAATATTTTTTCTCCTTTTTTGATTTCTAGAAGGCATAGGAGAAAATAAGATACTGCTGTTGGAAAGACTTCAAGGGTTGCATGGAAATAGGGGCATTTTGGAGCAGGAGACTACCTAGAGTTGGATATCTGAGTTGTGAGGAGGACAAGTCCTTCTTAAACAGATTTTATGTGGGACTTACTTAATCCTAGAAAGAACTTTTGAAATCTAGATCTAAGTCTGAATTTTGTGATTTGACTTAGTCTTAAAAAGAAAGCATTTTAAGCCCCTCTGCATTAATTATTTCATCTGTTCAAGGCTTTTTTTTATTAAGAAAAAGCATATGAAGGGAGAGGTTGTAGACCAAGCTTCTTTTATGGTGGCTGTCATTTTATGTTGTCCTATCAAACTAATGGCAGAGTACCACACCACATGTGTGTTCACAAAAAATATTAATGCTGCTTTTACAAAAATAAAATAATCAAAAAGTGGTATTTTATTGGCTTGTAAAATTAGGTTTTAAGAGCTAAAGGTGTGGTGACTACAGTCAAGGGAAGTCCCCCAAAATGACAAGTCAGTAGAAGATCTGTTAGCCTCCATCAAGTGGATCTGACATTTTTCTCAACTGCAGTCTCTTTATAATGGTGTATAACCAGAGTTTCTCCAGCACAAATGCATCACAAATTAACCTAGATTAGTCTTGATGCATTAATGGATTGAAAGGAAGGAATTGCCTTAATTGAAATAGTAATAAAGAAGAAAAGCAACAGTCTTTCATGAAGTTTCAGTGAGTTTAACTGTAGGTGAGAAAAGATGCCTCAAATGAGAGACAGGCTAAAGATTATGAAACATCAGCAAGGCAAAATTAGAAAGAGAATATATCCCTGGGGCAATGAGGGACATGTTTTCTCCCTCTTTGATCAGGTGTATAAAGGCCTTGGGATGTGATCAGTAAAAGATGATTGTTTTCAAATTTGAGTTATATGGAAGCTGTAAAATTTGACTTTTTGTGAATAGTATGAAACGTCTTGATTTGTTTTGTTGCTGGTTTTGTTTTCTTTTCCTTAAAATAAGAACTTAGGGTTTATTCTGCAGGACTGGAATGGAATGTTCCCAACCAGAAGTGCGATGTTAACAAAGCTTCAGCACAAATGTTCACCAGTGATGTCTGGAAGCGTGAACGCTTTCGTTATCAGAATGTCCTGGAACATTAAAGTCAAAGAGAGATTAATTGAAGTCACAAATTGCCACTAATGCCATGGGCAAAGAAAATCCCTACCAGTTTTGATGATGATATTTCTTACAATCCTAAAAGCAAAATTTAAATTTGTACCAAACACCTATTAATATTTGATTTTGTGGATAAGCTAACAGTGACTTGTACAGAAAGTGCAGTGTAGATGTTTTTGAGTATTTTTTTTTAATTTCTTCTCTGTCAGTACTGCAAAACAGATTTTTGAAATCGCAAGGATATTGGGAATTGTCATTTTTCTGATGGGTGAGGAGAGTATTGTGAGTTCACTCGTCCTCTAAATTTCTGTTTCCCTCCTCAAGTCCAAACAGAAAAAAGAGTGCACTTGTGTGAGCTGTTGCCATATATTAAGCTGAATTGCTTTCATTACTTTTGTGTGCAGTAACAGAGCTGGTTTTTCCCTACTTTCTTTGAATTAGCAGTCCTTTTAGGAAAAAAAAAACCAAACAGCAGTAGGTTTGCACAACTACTCCCCAAACCTTCTGGCTTTCTTTCTTGAAATATTAGTAGGGAGGTTAAAGTTTTATTTCATTAATTATTTCAGTTTTAAATTACATGCCAGCCTTTGCTAAATTCATAGATCTTTATTAAGTAATTACCTAAAAAACATTGAAATAAAAAGTCAGGCAGGTTTATTTGGAAATAGAAAAATTCAGTCTGAATTTGACCAAAATCCTTTTATTAGTTTTAAAAGAGCATTAGTTCCTTGTTCTCTGTTCATCTCATCTTCTGGAAGACCAGAATGTATTGGCATCTGGTTACTCAACATTTTTTTTTTTTTTAAGCTTTTAATTTGAAGTATTCAAGTATGTCTGGTTTTGCCATGGCTTTTAGGCCATAGATGGTCTTCAGGAATTCAGCTTATGCAGGCTGCCTCTCTGTAGGCATCCTTGCAAAGGAGCTGGAATCAGGCAAATGCAGTATCTTTGACAGCAGGGAAAAAACTGTAAACAATCCTCAAAACCACTTGTTTTCATCTTCTTCTTAAAAAATCGCATGTATGTAAGAGGATATTAGTGAAATTTAACAATTCATTTTATATGGAGTCAGTACAAATCCCAAGGAAGAAAGAAACTGGGATGTCTAGCAATAAAAATCCCCGCCAGCAAGAAGTCTTCATCAGCATGGCTTTCTGTAAGCCATAGTTGCTGTAAATCAAAAAGGAAATAAAAGCCACCTCATGCAGAGGACTTTGAAAGCTGCCTTTCCAAACTACCAGACTTGTGTCTGGTTAAAGGATTTCTAGGTCTTTGTGTAGTGATTTTTGCACTTGTATTTTAGGGAGCTTTACCATCTGATGGTAGAGTCTCCCAGCTACGGCTGCTTGCCCAAGAGCCCCAGCAGATGGCTGTGAATGGAGGTTACAGTGTTGCTCAAGGACTGTGCCTGGGAATCTGGGAATCGCTGTTCCCGCTCTGCCGCGAGCCGGGAACATCCCGGGGCCTTTGTGAGAGGCGGTGCAGCTCTCCTGAAACAAGCACCTTCTGAGGTGATGAGCCTCTGAAATAGTAACTCCTCCTGTCCCTCTTACAAACACATTATGATTTCCTAGATCTGCTGTTGGCCATTTCATGTCTGGAAAGCTGCAAGGACAAATAGAGTTGAAGTCTATGTTCTGTGACACCCTGGAAACCTCTAATTTCGCCTGTTACCCTAAGAAACTAACTTTTCTGACTTATGTACTCTTCTACTGACAACATGTTACTGTTGGTGTCAATCTCCCACGGTCTTTCAGGAGGAGTTTTTGATTTTTCCTGGATGGATAAGATGCCATCAATCACTGACTTGTCAGATCACATTTTCGGACCTCCTAAGAGGAAAATTCAGCAGTGCAGAACCATAGTTCTTCATGGTCAGGGAGAAAAGTATAAGGAAAGATGGGCCGTCATGAGATGACATTTAGGAGAATTGCACAAAACTTGACTTAATTTAGCTGAAAAGCATTTGTTTTGTCAAGTTCTTTTCTTTGTAAATTATCTACTCAGTCATCCAAGAGGATCTTACTTTAGCAATACCTTTTCACTTTACGTCACACTTCTGAAGTTAAATTCTTCATGGCTGGTTGAGATGACACAGTATAGGTTGCTTTAAGATGTCATTGCCCGTTGCAAGAGTTAGTAAGGATACATGGAGAAAAGAGATGGAGTTCTCTTATTGACAGTTAATCCTATGTCTTTGAATGTGTCTGTGTTAAATCTTAAGTCTGAGCTGAATTTTCTGCCATCTCCTATAAGTGGTTCTGTGTTAAAAAGATTCTAGTAAAAAATGCAGTAGTGTGTGGGCAGGTATATCCTGGAGCTGTGTGGTTCCTCATATTGTGATCTGTCCTGCTCAGAGTAGTTTTATGACTTTAAGTAGTGAACTGCAGGAAGATGAATTCTGCACTGCACAAGCAGATGGCTCAGGATCATCCAACACACACTCACTGTCTTGAGAGTAAAACCATTAAGGCTCATCCATGAGAGCTAAAGTTTCTTCCAAGAGGACTTCTGCTGAGTGTGCTGATGATCTTCCCAAAATGAATACCTCAGTGCTCTTAGCTGATCTCCACTCTTTACATTAAGTCCTTACTGCACTACAAGGATGCTTGTTAAGGCAATTATTGTTGTTAGACTTTCCACTTCACTTAGAGCTTCTATCAGTGTTGATTCTCTGCTCATGAAGGAAAACCAGGAATAAGTATCATTGAAAATTAAAGTAGCAAGTGCTGTGTGTTGCTGTGAAGACCTGATTCTGTGAGGGCAATGTGTGTCTGTACCTACCTGCCCACGAGAATGGCAAACTACTGGAAACATGGGTCAGTATTACAATGAGTTTGACTAACTGAGGCTCCTGAAGGCATTTCCATGCTCATTTCTTAGGCCGAACATAAAACATTTTAGCAACAGGGAATAGCCACTTCTGGTTAAAACTTTACTGTGCAAACGCATCAATTTATGTAACTGTTATCTCCTGCATCAAAAAGATCAAATGACAGAATCTTGATCTCTCTGGGACTGGTTGACTTTTGTTAATGAATCCTTCCAGATTGCATTGTCCTCACTGACTTTTATGCTGTGTGTGACTACTGTTTTCTAGTGGGTTTTCCATTGACCATTAGGGAGTCAAAATTGCCAGCCATGAGCATATGTATTCATTTTCATCAGTGATAAATTTGCTCATGTCAGGAATTTCTTAAAGACAGACCAGGTCAGTGTTGTCCCAGAAGCAAACCAAAGAGCAGACACAAAGAGGCAGTTCTTGCTGAGACTATGTTTGGAGGACCAGATTTACTTCCACCTGCTCTCAGGGCTCCTGGCTCTTTGCTCTCACTGCAAATACCTATTTGCTGTAGAGAAGAAGTACAATTGTTTGCTGCTATCAACAGTCACAAATTAATAATGGGCCTGGGAAACAGAAAGTTTCTCTTTTGACTTCTGCACACAGCGTGAGTAACAGGTTTGACAATCCAGCTCTGGATGGTCATACAAAGAAAACAGTACTGAAACATGGAACAAGCAGTAGCCAAAGCCATGCCTGTCATTGCCCATTGCCTTTCTGCAAGTAATTCTGCTCTTTGACCTTGTCTTCCCCAACCACTTTAACACTTCAGCTGAGTTAGCAAGAGAAGATTTCCGTGTACTACGTACGCTGCTAAGATACCAGTTTGTTTGGTTTTTTAATCTTATACTTTCTATCCCTACATAGCTACTTTATGCCCCTCCCCATTTTTTCTTCAGCATCTGAATTGTATTTCTGTTAGTGAGTCTTTTCTCTCTGCTTGTCTTTGCTACCACCCAGTATTTGCCACGTGCTTTTGCTGTGATTCCTTCCCACACTGTCACTCTATGTGGCCTTTACTCCCTCTCTGATGCTAAGATTTGAGTCCTCTATTTCCAGTCTTCCAGATGAATGTCTTAATCACAAATAGCTTTTCATGGGCTGCCTGGTCTGTGTCATTTAGGCTTCCCTTTTTTCCTTATCTAAAATGTTCTCTTTTGTTCCATAATGGAATAAAAAATATAATTTGCAGTTTAATTTAGTATCCGAAATGCTCTTTAAATGTTTACAATGAACAGATGTCCACATTTCATTTTGCTTCCAAAGGAGCTGGCTCCAATTATCTCTGAAGATACAGGGAGAGGTTAATACCTGATGCTTAGCAAGAAAAAATATCCACTGTGTGGGCTGTTTGTGAAAAGCAGCATCAAAATTTAACTTGGATTCTTGCTTTGTTTGCTTTTAGTAAAATTGAATTTTTCTTGAAAAAAAAGGTTGCATTTTCAATACAGACTGTTTTTATGTGTCTCGACAGTGCTTTTATTGTGAAAGCTTTTTCAGGTTCAGAAGCAACCTTATCTGGTACAGGGGAAAAAAAAAAAATCACAGAGAACAGAATACCTGTCCATGGGAGGTGAAAGACAGGTTCAAATCCTTGACCTGACTTTGCTCTCTTGCAGGTGAATGCCTAGATCACAGCACAGAAAAGGTAGTGGGTCAATCAGTGTTCTTTTTTTGGGTTTGTGTATTTTTGTGGTTGTATATTTTTTTTTCCCCTAAGCTTTTTCTGCTATTTCTGAGCTAGCTCTAGTGGTGAGTCGGTAAACTTGAAATCTCTACTGTAGTGAAATGTGTATTTTTACAGTATAGCCCTACCCCAGACTGAGCGCAACACAGAATTTTGCCTTAATGCTCATCTATATTATAGAAGGTGCTAGAGTTTATAAAATATAAGATACTGACTTACATCTTGACCCTGAAAAAACTGCTGGTGGGTATAATTCCTCAAGGTAAATACTGAAATAAGAGATATTGAGCAGATTTGAAGCATCCAGCTGAATTTTTTGCATTAATTTGTGGTTTGAATCAGAAATTTGCCCTTTTCTTGATAATGAGATGACCTAGTGCATTTTAACTCTGGATTTAATGAGTCCTTCTGAAAGGACTTTTTCTAGAAGCGAACAGCTTTAATGTCAGAGCCTGGCTCCTGCTGATGGAGGAGCTGCCCCTGATTGGCTCCATCTGCATCTGGCAGACAATGCAGAGCACTGATGAAGAGTGTCCTTTTGAAGGAGCCTGTTGGTCTGTGGAGATTATGTATATATGTTAATATATATACAAGCAAAAGGTGTTTTTGTTTCTGTGAATACTTTGTGTTCAAGTCTGATCTAGCTGTCTTGGACAGTTTGGTCTCCTATTAATGCAGTAGTAATTTGTGTTTTTATCAGTCTCTGCATTTTAAGCAACCCTTGTGGTCAGGATTTCTTTAGTGCTCAGTAAATATTCAGATATTTAAATGCTTTTAAAGCCTTAAAATATGATCTGTACTCTTCTGGAGAGAAGATTACTTATTTCAGAAGAAACTGGGTTAAGCCGTATGTGTAGATATCTGGAGAACTCCAAGTAAAAATGCTACTTACCAATGCCATTCTCAGTAATTTATTACTCATTTTACAGGCATTGGAGACATGGTGACTAAAGCTGGGGGAAAAGGGAGCTCAGGAGAGACTTTATACTCTCTACAACTCCCTGAAAGGAGGCTGTGGACAGGTGGGGTTGGTTTCTTCTTCCAAATGACAAGTGACAGCACAAGAGGAAATGGCCTCAGTTGCAACAGAGGAGGTTGGATATTAGGAAGTTTCTTTACCAGAAGGGTGGTCAGGCATTGGAGCAGGCTGTGCAGGGAAGTGCTGGAGTCACCATCCCTGGAGGTATTGAAAAGACATCTGGAGGTGGCACTTGGGGACGTGGTGTAGCAGTGGGCTTGACAATACTGGGTTAGTGGTTGGACTTGATCTTGAAGGTCTTTTCCAAACTAAACAATTTTGTGACTGACTGGTTCTGAGGGGCAGTGTTACTACATGAATTTGTAAGTAGAAGATGACAAGTTGGGCCCAGTTGGGGTGGTGATAAGGACACCTTCCTAGGATGTCAACAACTATAATAGTGGTTGCTAAATATAGAGATGCATCTGCCTGGGGAGATCATGACCCATTTCAGTTGGTTCTTGTTTTAGGAGCTTTCTGTGCCTTTGAAGATAACCTATTTCTCCCTTCAGGACTACTGCTTTCCTCAATCCTGCATTAGGCAGAAAGCTCTTACCAGAAGCTGTTGTGAAAGCAGCAAAGACTCCACCTGATTTTTCATACCTGCATATGTATGAATAAAAATAACTTTAACTTTCCTATGTAGTAAATGGGTGAAATGTATTTTCCCGCTCCATCAGAGGCTTATTTAGAATATGGCAAATTAAGCAAAAGCCAAATTTAGATGTTATAAGGTGATATGTAGAGAAGATTAAGTCCTCTAACTATTTAGGAAGCTCCAATAAGACAACCTAAAGAAGACTGAAAGCCATAACTGCTCAGTGTCTCTCTGTTCCTTAGTACAGGGAAAATATTCAGGATCTGTGAGGGCAGATCTGCACTGAGAGCAGGGACATCAACCCTGCTGTGTTGGCAAAACATCACAAATCCTCAAATGCTCAGCTGAACTCCGTGATTGGAAGCACGACGAAGCTGACTGGTGGATTTCAAAACATATGAAAATGAAATTATTTTTCTATTTATTTTTTTATTCTTAGCCGTAAGAGAAAACTAAAAAAGAAAAGGCAGATGGCAAGAAAACTTCTCTATATGAAAAAAATTCAGACTGCCTATGTATATTTTTAGTCTTGGGCTGGGTTGAACTAGACCTTGCTTAGGTTTTTAATTTGGGATGCTTTAGATATATCTCAAATGAATGGAATAATACAACATTATCAATCTGCCTCTTGGGTCAATAGTGCTCAGTATTCATAAAATATTTCTAAAACTCAGCAGAATTTTAATAGTTAACCTCTTATTCTTATGTTACACAAAATCCAAATACTACACTCCCCTGCTGCGCAGCACCTTCAAGATGGATAAGGTGGATGAGATTTTTCTAAAAATGGCTTCTTTTTTTTATTGTTGTCATTGTTCTAAAGTTTCATCTATGTACTGTGCAATTAGTTTTTGCTCAAGTGAAGAGACTTGCTAAAATAAATTTTAAATGAGTCTTTGCTTGCCCAGAATAAGACCTGGAAGTCTCCTGTATGTTTTAGCTTCCTTGCTGAGTTTGTCCTGAAAATGAAATATTCCTGAAGCTTGAAGTCAGAATGAGATTTACTAAGATGAGAATGAGACTTACTCAAGCCTTAAAATAAAAATTACTCATGCTTAGAGGGGTCAAAAATAAAAAGGTGTTAAAAGAGGCTTGATCTTCCCTTCCTTCCAGTCATGACCCTGAATCTAGTGGTTTGTAACAACCAGGCTGAGTTCTTCCCATTTTGATCTTTTATATATAAATGTTCCTTCTTATGTGCTGACTTAAACCAAAATTTTTAGTAGTCACAGCTCATCTTTACAATTTGCATTACTTTCAGCAATCCTTCACTGGCTGACAAGTTGCCTGTCAGAGCTTCAATCCTTAGAATTACTCCACTAAAATCACTCCAAAGATTCTCCAGTTCGATTAATCTGAGTACCATCTACACATTTTTCACTGAAAAGGTTTGTCTACTTAATGAAAATTGGTCAGTTGTAGGGAGAAAACCTAATGTGTATAACTTGGAATACTTTACCTGAAATCTACATGTGCTGAAAACCATTTAAAGTTGATTGCGAGGGGAGAATTTGAGTAAGTTTGTTTTAAGGTATAGGAAGTGCCCATTGAAAACTTACGACATGTACCTTCTGTCCTAGCTTTTGCTTTTTCTCTACAGTCAGTGTCTCATTACAGCACAGTACTGTCCTCAACCCAAAATACAGGAAGAGCAATATGAACGTAATTCATGCCCTTCAGTGCCTACAGAGATTGGAGCTGACAAATAGTTTGAAGAGCAGGATGGCAGATGGCCTGTCTGAGCAGAAGAAAGAGCAGCAGCAAAGGAAATATTATTGCCAAGAGCGATAGTAAAGTTTAAAAAGTAGTAAATGGAGCTGTGTGCTAGGCATTATTCTTCAGGAGGACAGAGTGTGGAAAAATATGTGAACAGAGAATGGATTAATATTATTGCCTAACTACCTCCTATTTTATTCTTTATGCAAAATCCCTTACCAGCAGATTATATGTGGTAGGAGTAGATAAATATTTCAGCAGTACATGGTTGGCTCAAAAAACCACAAAACCAAGTTGGGGAATACAAGAAGAACCCTGCCTTTTAAGATGAGTTTTGTGGGGGTTTAATTGTGTAAGACCCTGGAGCAGCAGCAGGGCTAGGAGGCCAGGAGGAGCAGGGGGAAAGTGGTTCTCAGTGTGATGGATGCGAACAGATCGGTGCTCAGGTCTGCAGAGCCCTGTCTGCTGTTGCTGCCCTGGGCTCAGGGTCTGGCTCCGGGGTCAGGCACATTGCTGAACAGGGACTTTGGGTGCCCTGAGATTGCTGAGTGTCTTAAACTGCTGGCCATAAAAAGCTAGAAGTGGAAGAAGAGTTAGGATTGACACAGCTGCTTGCTCAGTGCACTGGGATGTTAATCACAGGTGGTGACCACAGGGTGCCCTGATTTGGATCTGCATGCCCCTAGTGCATGGGAAACTCCAAGTGCCATTCACTGCCAGAGTGGTAAATGAGAGCTGTGGTCAGACAAGGCTGGCCCTTGGTACGGATTTCCAATCGAGAATTCAATTCAGAGCTTTCCTCTATACCATCGTTTTTATTTCAGTGGTTTTGATTGAAAAAGACTAAAAAGCAACTGCATGAGGTTGTCAGGTTTGAGCAGAACTGCTTTGGTCCTTTATTTTGGTCTCTTGTTCACAACAAAAAAAAGGCATACACAGAGGGGTTTTTGCTTGGGCAGAGTGTGGTATTTACACTGTAAAAATTACATGTCAGGATAAGTGAAGTGGCTGGGAAGCAGCAGTGCGTGCATCCTGCAACAGTGACTCTGTATATGAACTGAGGATGTTTTGTGTGCAGAGCGGGGTGTGCTGAGATCCTGACATTGATACAAATCTGCTTTGTGTTGTTACACAAGCTGACTGATACAGTTGCTACTTTTTTATTGATAGCAGTTCAGAAGAATGGCTGTTCTTTTCTGCTTTGACACATGTGGGCTTAGAAAACAAATTCTGTGGCATGCTTTGGTCAAGGAGAAAAGTACTGTATTATCCATGTCAGTACTGGGAAATGCATAATGTATTTTTCTGAAGATGTTGCTCTGACTGAGGAATTTTATTTTGTTTCACATTTATCTGTAGACTTGAATCTATTGTCCAGCAGTTTGATTGACTGATGCAGCTTCTGTTTGATATGCATCCAAATGTACTCTTTTATTTTGCACTTGTGTTATTATCCATAAATCTCTCAAGCCTTAGGTAGTAGCAGCTGCATGAGTATTTGAATGTAAAATAATGTCTGCTCTGCAAGAATGCAAAATCCCACATGCAAAAGGAAAAAGAGAAAGTGCAAAATTGTTAGAGGAGTTTTGGCACCTGATGGTATTTAATAACATTTAAGCTCTTATATATCTTAAGTTTGTTTGGTTTTTTTTTTTTTATTCTACTTGGACTGTGTGAAAATTAACTTCTTAATGCATCTGAAATGCACAGAAATAAATTAATGGCTGCTGTACATTTTCACATATAGTTTTAGGGCTGGGAGGTCCTTCTCTTTTGAATGCCAAGTGATACTTTTAGTCTTTGCCTTGGTTTGGTTATCTTGGTAGTGGATAGGATATCTGAGAACAAACACTGGACTGGAAGTCTGGTAATGGTTGGAGGGTAAGATGAAAACTACTTGGTGAGAATAGAAGCTGTTTGTGTCTGATTCCCTTTCAGCATCTGGTTGGCACAAGAAGAGGGACTGTTACTGGAAGATTTTATAGAGCTACTCAGATGTTCCTCCATAACATCTGACCCCCAAAACTATACAGAATTTTCCTTGTATCTGTCCTTAAATTACATATGTGCATTGAGACTGTTTCTCAGTGCAAATCCTGCAAATGTGACAGAGGCCAGAGCTCAACCAACCCTACATAAGAATTCTGCTTTCATGAGACTTCTTTTGAATCAAACCTATCGTGGTAGCTACTTTTAGGCCATTTTCAGAATAGGCAATCTGTAAAATAAACCTATGTCTTTCATGTGGCAGGGTAACTTACAGGTTCTTCTTTGTTTGAGTTTAGGAGACTGAGAAATGAGTACAGCAGAGAAAATGAGGGCTGTCAGTGTATAAATATAAGTTTTGCTGCAAAGCACTTGGATATGGAGTGTCCCATAACTTAAAATGCTTATTGCTAATTGCCATTCACAGTACTTTTAAATTACTGTACCAGTTTTTAGACAGTATTATATGAGTTTTACTCCAGCAATTTCTGATTTGACTGACTAATTTTGTGCTGCAAAGATATTTTATGAAGTTTTAATTTGCTCACAAGAAATTTATTTCATATGGGTCTGTATGACTTTCCAAGATCATTTCTGCAGTTCATTCTGTGCTGTGCTGTCCTTTGGATGAATGAGGAAATACCCAAGCAAATTCGAAATTATGTAGGTCAGGTTGTGGAAGCAGTTTAGCTGCAGCAGCACAGAGCTCAGCAATAGCCAATTAATTTGACTGCTTGTATAAATACTGGTATGCCTGCTCCTCTCCCTATAGAAGAAAAGCAATTTTGTCCATCTTCCACCCATTAACTCTCACAAGTCCTTTTCAACATAATTTACATGTATTATTCACAGCCCAGTTTCCTTACAGCCTGTCTTTATTGCATTATTCCGTTCTGGTTTGTGTGCCTCAGAAATCTAATGACAGAAGCACAAAGGTCAAGGTCAAAGAGGGTGTTTTGGCCAATGAGGATATCTTCAGAAGTAAATAAAGAATAAATCTGGAGCATATTGAATCTGCAGAACTTTTATCACCATAAAATCACTTCAGGAAAAGAACTGGGTCTCTGTCTTCTGTAAACTTCTCTGTGTGTTAAACTTCCCTAATAAGCTTTTTTCATTATTGTCTAATTAAGTAAAGTGTTCTGTTCTCTTATTGCCCTTATGCTCTCAAAGCTCCTTTTAGTATCTGTGTTCAATGTGCCTTTTAGAAAACAAATTTGCTTGATTTTCTAGTTTTCCATGTAAGCCTCCATTCTGCATTATCTGTTAAAATAAAGGCTTTGTGTCCCTTGCATAGAATAATAATATTAGTTTTGACCCAAGGGCTTAGCCAGAACTGAGCATTCTGTGAAATTAGCAGTTAGGAAAACAAGCTGGCAATACTTGGATATCTTTGATGCAGTTATGGTTACAAAAGAAGGAGCAAATTCTCTTGTCTGAACAGAAGGAAGTTGTTCACAACTCCAGCACTAAGGCTGCCAGAGAGGTGTCTTTTGTCATCATTTTTTTCCTATGCTCATACTCAGTCATATTGATGTCACTCTCCCCTTAAGTAAAAAAAGACAAACAGCCAGAATAGCTTTCTAACCCATTTGTATGCCTTTTTTAATGTGCCATATATCTGAGCTAAAATATAATGCTTTATTTAATCTGGCCATTAAAAAAAAACAACTTATTAACATCACCAAATCTTACAGTTGTGCTCTCAGATGGGCAAAATATCTCTCATTTCTAAATATGTATGTCACTGCTGATTGATTTCCTTAATACACTTTGCACAGCTGTAGCAAATTACTATTTTTTTCCTAACTCACACTTTATGCTTGTAAATGCTCTTGAAAAATCACTGAGAGCTCTGTGGAAGCTGCTATTGTAATAATTGTAGCCAGTTGTATAAAATTATGCTGTCATGCTGTCTTTTCCAATTAAACTTATAACATTTTCGTATGGGATTTAAAAATCTATATAGTAAACTGGAGGGAATGGGTCCTTGACATTTCTATTAAAAGGAAAATTATATTTCTTCATGGCATAACTTGAGACAAAAAAATGTAAGCAGTCAACCTCTTTTTCTAAGATGAAAATACACTAAAATACAGCATTTAACAGCAAGCTGCAGTCCAGAACTGCAAGGGTTTTACCTTTCCATCATAAATAACATCTTTTCCAGCTACGTTAAACACTCCCTTCAAGGGAGGCACCAGCACACACAAATGTGTTGTTCTTTATCTGCTGGTACCAGCACCTTCTCCTGCCCATTGCTGAGTGTCTTCTAGTTTTGCTTTCTTAGCATTCCAAGTGAGAGTGGGGCAGTGCCTGAGAAGGCCAGGCACAAGGTGTGGTACCCATTCTCATGTTTAACATGATTGCTGTTCCCCCTTGAAGCAGGAGCGAGGTCATGGCAGAGCAGAGCATCCTGACACGGGAACTTTTGCAGACTGGCTTAAAATGCCACTGCCACCTTTCTCCTGCTAGAATGTGTAAAAAAAAAAAAATGGGAAGCCACATTCCAATGTGTGGGATTTTATACAAAAATAAACAGGAGCACAAAGAGACAGCAGAGAAAGCTGGGCAGGGAAAGCAGAAATTACCACAGCCTAGGCAAAGCAGTGAATGGGATACAAAGCTGTAGCATCTTGTAACATTAACTTAGCTGAGATGGGTGCTGATTAATCTAATTCATATGACTCATCATAGTGGAGTTTGATTTGTGCTACTATTTTTATGATTAGCTTTCCATTGTAGTCTACATGTATTTTATTTAGTAGTGTCCAGTCAGATGTGATGTATTTTTGATGAATGCATTTCATGGAAATAGCCAGCTCTCCCCCATCCCATCCCCATCTGGGGATCTCCAAAGGCAGCAGCTGGGAAGAATGGTCTCTAGTTTGCTCAAGAGAGAAAAAATGATCTTCAAAATGGCAATTTCTTAAGACAATGTTTATAAACAGTGTGTTTTGTTTTGGTTTACTTGGTTATTTTGCCCTGCAGTGTGTTTAATTTTGTTAAAAGCAGCCTAATGGGCTGTAAGAAAATGAAGATCTGCAATTGTAGAGCAGCTAATCAGGCTCCATCACAGTGACACTGACTTCAAGTCAGGCAGACTAGGGCTGTGTGCTTTTGTTTTATGGCATTTGTCACACCTGTCTGTCTTCAGACACTTATTAGAGATTCATATGTGACTTTACCACTGTCTGAGATTATCTTCTAGAAAGAAGGGTCATGTTGCAGGCCTCAATTCATATTAAATTTTTCAGTAAGTATTTCTTCAGGTACTGTGACAGTTCTTAGGCAAGTATTTACCCACTCCTATGTGATTAGTCTGCATATATTTAAACTTGCTGCAGTTGCAGACTGAACAGGAAAGAGTAGTCAGCGAGACATCAAAATTTCTATTGTAAGTTGTTCAAGCAATTTAAACAACATTAGAAAAAATAACCAAGAAAAAGAAATGAAAAATATTTGTGTTATAATGTCTGTGCAGCAGCACCTACACAAAATACAGAGAAAAGCACAGCATATGACTGCATTTCTTCTATGACTATGTGTATACATAACCTGTAATTACCACAATGTGATTTTTTAAAAAGTTGCTTTTATAAGTGCAATCTTAAGACTTCTCTTGAACTTTATATTCCTTTCTAAAATCAAAATATTTTTATTCTAAAACTTGTTCCTCAGTACAGAACTTGGTTATAGAAAAGAGTTAGATTTTAAACTTTTGATTTACTTTATCTGTAAGTTGTCACACAAATATGATGGGAACACATTTTCTCTTATTACATTCTCTCTGGTTTATAATTTGAGATAAAATCTAGTTAGTGGGGCAGAAATTTCCTTCACAGGCAAAGAGATTTAAGGAGACTCCAGCTTCCTTGTGACAGTTTGCTCACAGCTGGACTGGCAGTGGGACGAGCAGCTGTGCCAGCACAGTCCTTGCTGTACTTCTTTGGGTGAACTTGCACTTCCAAGGGCAGATCTCGTGTTCTCCTGTCCCGTGAGGAATCTGACTCAAAGGCTCCAGTCATAGCTTGTTGTTACCTCCTTGTGTTGCTTAATGGATGGAGGTTTTTGTTTTGTCTCTGATGACAGCACCAAAACGTACATGATGTATTTTTTTCTCTTTTAAGAGGCTATATTTTATAGGAATGTAGGAAATGGTGGTGGAAGCAGTGATCAGTTTTTTTAAAAAAGTATTTGAATGCCATTTTTTGAGTGAAATATTGCTGATCCAGTACAATAATTGATAGATGTGCCAACGCCTGTCAGGAAATTGCAGCTGTATGGAATGATGGCCTGGGAAATATGTCAGAGACGTCATTGGGTCTGTAAATATGCCAAGTGGATAAATATAAAGGAAATATAAGAATGATTGAAGCTGAAAGATAGTGCTTGTGCAAGACTGAATGGGTTTAAGTTGGTGCAGTGTGAATTTAGACTCAAAACCAAAGGAAAATTCCTACACATTAGAAAAATCAGGTTCTGCACCTTGGAGCTTAAGATGGGCCTAAGACCTCAGCTGAGCAGCATAATATGATAGTACAGGTGGCTCAAATGAGATGCCTTTTGCCTTCTGCAGTTGCTGGATCTCCAAAGAAATTTCCCCCATGAGAGTACAGACTCCAGCTGTTGGTGCCTTGTGAGCTTTCTGCTAATGCAGCTCTTTGGCAAAAGTAGGAGTAGACATCTCAGCAAAATGGATATTTTGGAGCAAATCTAGGTGTCTGAAAGCTGACCTGAAGTTCCTGGCAGGAGCAGGAACAGCAATGTCAGGGAAGAACCAGCTGCAAGAGCACAAGCTGTTCCTAGACTGTGAAAATTCACGCATGGCTGTTCTTCCATGCACCAATAGCTGCATGCAGGTGTTCCTGATTCAGTCTGGCTGAACGTGTCAATGTGAGGCTTGGTGCAGGAATCTCTTGTCCCCACATTCTAGATGTTACCCCAAAGAAATACAGTTTTCAATAGCACTTAAGAGGTATGAATCTAAGAGGACTGGTTTCCAATTTGAAAGCAACTTCAACTTTGTTGTACAAATGTAAAGGTATTAAGATCTTTTACAAAGGTATTTAGGTGCCTAAGTGTTTGGGTTTTTTTGTCTTTTTTTTTTAATCATGTGTTAAGCTTTCTTTTCTGTTTTATTTAAGGGAAGAAAATCTCCAATCCTCAATGGGAAGGGCATTTGACAAGTGAAAAATAGAGACAGCTGTTTTTTCAGCTTAAAATATTATTGAAAGTTTTCTATATGCAGTGCACAGCTGCAGAATAAAGGAGGGGGACAGCAGTTTGCAATGGACAACTGTTTTCCTTTGAGGGAACAGTGCTGCTACTGCTGACAGTGTTCTCTGATATTACAAGCTCCTGAGTCCTTCACAAACGTGTCTGGAGAAAAAAATAAAACCACTTTGTTTTTGCATGCTAGGTGGAAGTAATGGTTGTGTAGCAAAGTAGGAAGTACTTTTTCATTGATGCCAGGGTACTTACTGATCCTTTATAAAGCTACTCAGAAATGTAAATAACTGTTTCTGCTGCTGCTGTTGCCAGCTTAAGCAGCAATAGAGTCCCTTGTTTCACACAGATTTCAGACCACATTTGAAGTAATGGACTGAGGAAGCAGCAGGATGAGATTGTTATTCTGTACAGCATTCTAGGGAAAAGGACTGCTTCTGGTAAATGTGATGAGTGGAACAGCTGACTGGGAAGATCTGCAGCCAGAGTGCCATGAAACACACATAATACTTTGCCAGAGCCTTGCATCTCCTTGGAAAAATGATATTTTTCTTTCTTTAAATATTCTGGAGAATGGAGGATTTGGATCAGTAGAATATTCTAGAGTGCTGTTTTCTGACCCAGCCATGTTCCAAAGCCTTGGCAATCTGACTAATGAATTTGGTTAGAGTGGTGCAGGTGGAATCTACCCACTGAACACCAGCCTTAGGCTGCCTGGCATCTCCATGCCAGTGTAAGGGGACTTGTCTTTCTTATTGATCACAACACTTTCATATCCCCTCCACAATCCTGCCACTAATGTAACAGTAAAATAGATGCATAGCTAGAGGAAAAAGAGGTGATAGCTGGACTTCCCAATTTTGAAACCTTATACTGGCAAAATAAAATTAAAAAAAAAAAAATTATGATGCTCAGTTCAGCACACTCAGCTTCCCAAAGCTTGCTGTGAAATCATAGTTTTCATCTCAGGTCAGCAGCAATTCTGCTTCATTGGGGTTTAGAGCAGAGACTGGAAAATTGTGCTGCTAAACTTCAGCACCTTTTCCACCATCTCTTAGGTTAAATTTTCCTACTGATCTTATTTGCTCACTGAAATTCCAACTCAAGTATAAATCACAGCTGAAGTGTGTCTTTGTCTCTTCCATTCACTCTATTGAGCTTTGTGAGCATATTACAGTGTGTTTCCCACCTTTATGACTATTTCCTCTGTAATAATGCCATTGCAAAAAAATGGAATTTTTCATGCAGCACAGCGGCCATGGTCTTGTCAGGTCACTTGCCAGTTTTTGCCTCAGTTTAGCAGGCCTCAATTAGGCAGATAAAATGCAAATCCATTTAACCCACCCTATTGTCAATGTGACTGTATTCCTAAATGAATGAATTCACAGTGCAGTTTCATCTAACAAAAATAAAATAAAAACATCCATAGGTATCAGGATTTGTTTTCCTTCTGAAATGCTGATATATTATGCATTTCTCTTGTAATTTGAAAGCTTTTGGGTCCCATACACCTTTTGTTTTCTGACTTGCTACAAAGGTAATATCTTTCAATACAGTATCCTGTGTTTCTGCTAGAAATATCTTGTAGTGTTTTCTAGAGATTTTATTGGAATTTACATGTGAGATGCAGTAATTCTTACTTTGTGACCATATATATGTGTAATTTCTCAGTTTTTCATGTGGGTAGCACATTATCTAAAGACTTTATAAGTTGAAGCTGTAGTGTTCACTCATTTTCCTCTTGTACAATTTTGGTTCAAAATCCATTTACCTCTCATGTGAAAGTGATTTCCATACCCCTGATTCTACCAATGATAAAGAAAAGGAAAAAAAACAGATATTTTCTACATTGGTTTTAATTACTTTTTCGCTATATAAATGCTTTGGACAGCACAGGGACAGACAGTTGATGTATTTCAGCCATGCCTGGGGATTTCTCTGCCCTCTGGGGTGTGTGTGCACTTGTGCTTGCTCTGCTCTGGAGTTGTGGTTGCCCTGGGTCAGTTCTCACAGTGCATGCAGTGCCTGCTCTGCTCCCTCCCTCACCCATTTGCAGAGCTTAAGAGTTGCTCCAAGTGTGAAGGAAGGTGCAGAAGGGGAGCCAAACCTGGAAAAGGAGAGCTCTTCTTTCCACATCGGTGATTTGTAAAAGTTGAATAGCCCAAAGAGGATTTAAAATTGTGACATCAGCTCACAACTTTGCTCTGAGCAAAGTCCTACTGATTTGAGCAAACCATGCAGAAAAAAAAATCTACAAATCTAAGCAGATTAAAACATTATTTTATTTCCATTTTCCAGACTATCCTACAAAACTAATTTGCTTACTGATACATCTAGTTTGTTGTAGTGGAAAAGAATACAGACCTTCCTTTTGCTGCCCTGTTTTTGTTTGTCAAAATAATTTATGCCCTAATAGTAAGGTCTTATAAGAGGAGCATTGTAATCCTCAATACTGTTAAGATCTAATTCAGAGTAAGATGAAGTGTCTCAAACCTGGAAGGAAAAAGTCTTTGATGGGGGAATGTTCTCTTAGATTTATTGGGAACTATTAAATTCTTTGAGGTGCCTTAAAGTTTGTGGAATGGAGATGAAACAAGAAGAAAGAAAACAAGTGCTCTTTGATCATCTGAAGCACAGGTTTTACTGAGGTATCTCCCGGGAGACAGCCCCAGTAGCTCTTTCAGTCTTCTGTCAAATCTTAAGTTGCACGTTCCTCTAAGCCACTGTGCCTAGATTTAAATAATGATTTGTGTTTATGAAGGATGTAGAATGAACTTTTCCCCTTTTTGCTCCTTGTTTGTCCCGTGCTGTCCTGTGTGCGGGGTGCTGCAGTAGCAGTGAGCTGGCCTGGGGGCACAGGGCACTATCCTGGTGGTTCTGGTTTGCATCTGGTCTGTGCACAGGCAATTCATTTGTTTGAATGGCTCTGAGAGAGCAGTTACACTCCATGAGTTCAATATTTCTATCTATGGGGCCCTTTGGCACCATTCTCACATTATACTCCTAACAATTAATTGCAGTGCATCACCATACAGAAATGAGGGCAAACAGCAGCTTTCATTTTGCTGCACTCGCTGTAGGTGATTCTGGGTTGTGTGCACATCATATGCTTTTGTTCCAATATGCTATTTTTTATTGCTGGTGATAGTTCCTAATGATTCTTTTTATCACAGCCCTGTCTGCTTTAAATCTCATGGATGAGTCATATGGTTCATCCCCAACATTAACGATTTCAGACCACCTTTGTTATGGGCATTCATAGTAGTTCTAAGCTTCTAATGTATTCATGGTAGTAAAGGATTTGAACCCTTAACAGGGTTCAAACAGATAGGCAGTTAAGTAATTTTCCCCCTTCCTACATATCTGAAGTCATAAATTCATGGCTTGCATCTAAAATTACACAAGATGCTCAGACTCTGAGGAAAGTAATTTCTTGCCGTTCATTTTTGGTGCTACCTGGGTGTTATTAGCTAATGACTTCTAAGGAGAGTATATTTCCATAAGCAAGGCAGGATAGGCATGGCAAAAAGCCATGATTGCAATTGCATTGACTGCATGGTATGGGACATTATTTGTTGTACTGTCTGTAGGGTCATAAACACACGTTGGTCTGATGCTGTCAGGAGATGTGTGCCATGGTCAAATAGAAGTGGCACCATTTGAAATGTTACAGCTCCAGGTAAGAGAGACATTTCCTTAGTGCCTTGATACCTCAGCTCTGTAGCTTTCACATCTCAACAAATAACTCATCTCAATATCTCACTTGAAAAGTCTGGCATTTCCGACACAGTTTTCTGTGTGCTGCAGAGCTTTGTCCAAGTCACAGTGCTTCCCCTTCAGACCTGCCTTGGTATTGATTAGCTTGAACAAATCATCCACAGTTGTCAAGAAAGCATTTTAGCTTAGAGGAATACATCTCTTCTGCTCCATCTTCTGATTGGGTTTTGATGCCATAAACAAGCTGACAATTGGCAGTATATTTCCATCAGGACCCCTCATAGAGTGCACCAACCTCAATGTACTGAGTTTGGCAAAGGCATCCAGTAGGTCACTTGAGCACTCAGATGAAGTGGTCTGTCTTTCAAAATGAGCCCTTTTATGAGTCTGAAAACACTATATGGCAAAATATTCACCTCAGGTGTCTGTTTTTACTCACAAGCCTTAAATGAAATGTTTCCATGGAATCACAAAATGTATCGGTAGAAATTTTTCAGTTAACAAAAAGAAATGAAAAAGAAGTAGTTTCTCTAGCACTTATACATACCTGAACTTTTGTCCCTGTAATGTTTAGCACCACATAGAGCATAAATGCAGGGCAAGCTGTGCTGTGTATGTGCATGGCTGGCACACTGTGACGGCAAGCAAACGTGTGGCAGCTTTTCAAAAGAAACCACAACACTATAGTTGAGTTATGAAATTATTAGAGGGGCTTAGCATTGAAAAAAGGATAGATGTGCCTAGGTCAGTTCCCTGCTATACATTTTGCAGACATGGGAGAATTGCACAGTAATGGGAGTATTTTTGTGAACTGTCATTCTGCATTTCCTCCCTTTGTTCATAAGAGATGTTGGACAAAGTCTGTGCTTTCTGATAAAGTTCATTGCAATAGTCTTTAAAGCTTTCAAGTATGTATCCCTGTGAAATTGAAAGGAATAACAAAAAGGAGTGATGCTGTTCTTCTTCGTCACCACATAGGGCAGATCTACATAGCTGAGAACAACCTCTTTTAAATCAAACCCTTTTAAGCACCCCACACCTGTGGGTTGCTTATCTGCAGCTGCATAAGGGCACTTCCATGCCTGGATTCCTAGAGAAAGGACTTAGTAAAATTTGGAAGAGCATTGGAGGTCTTGGTGTTAAACTTGTGATGGTTCAGGAAGGTAGCTTGAGACACTCCTGACATACAGAAGTACTTCCCTGTAAGACAATTTTTTTTTAAGAAATTGATAAAATAATGATGAAAACTTTATGTTCTTGTATTGTCTTCTGAGCCAGCAACACAGAACTGCTGGAAATGGGGTTCAGTAATGCAGCCATGTATGAAAAACCTGCACAGAGTAACTGGAGTAAGTTTAATTCTCTTTCTACATCCTAAGGTATTTAAAATGAAGCAACATAAGAATGTGTACAGCAAATGTAGTTTTTATTGTCAAAACTGGATTCCTAAAGAAAAGTAGATTCTCAAATCAACAGATAAAAAACAGCATCTTTCTAAAAGGTCTCAGTCCTACATCTGAGTCTCCAGTTCTTTGCTGCAAAACTCAGTCCAGCTATTTAGGCAACCAAATATGGATATCAATAGCTATGTCAACTTTCTTGTCATTGGAGATGTACAGTGCACAGCTTTTAAAGCCATCTGTTAATATTGTAAAATCTTGGTGTAAATACCTGCACTCTGCTTCTCCCTGTTTGTTTTTTGACTGCAGCAGAACTAAATTACTTTAAACATTAGGGAATAAAGTTGTGGGGTTGTGTTTTTGTTTTTGTTTTATTTTCACAAAATTATGTACATTCCTTATCCTGAAGTTGAAGAAAGTAATTCGTTTTAAGAAATAGGCAAAAACCTACAAAATTTTCTATGCCTTTAGAGAGCAGTAAACAGGATTGCATCTGAAACATTTTCTTGTAGTAGGCAAGTGAAGGACAGCTTAATGATCTGTGGAAGGAAGAAAGTAACATTTAGTGTGAAAAATGTTTATTAAATGTCATACGCTCATAAGATGAGGGAGCTATTAGCAATTCACGTAATGTTTCTGTGAGGCTGGTTATATTTTACAGACCCATATTACCAAACATCCGTTTGGAAATAATAGTATGAAAATCCCTCTAGTAATTTCTAAGAATTTCATAGGCTTATCCCACCTTAACAGATATTTTGTGTCACTTATTTAACCAGAACAGGATTGTTTCACCCACAGATTACTGCAGTCAACTGCAATCTTTTACACCTATGACAAGATAAATAATCTAATTCATATACATGGTTCCAAAATCTTTCCAGATCACATGTTTTGGAAGTAATGAACGTGCTTTTGGGTTTTGCCAGTAAATACGATTCCACTTCCCTCTCCTATTTGACTTTATGAGATCTTGTGGAAACATAGCTGGGAAAGGACCAGTTTTGCCAATCTAGAGGTTGGCATTTCCAAAGGACTCTGCATCGCTAATCATGCCAGTTGCTATTGAAATTCAGTGGAAGTGCTTAATGACTGAGAACACCTAAGCTCAATGTAAATAAATGCATTTAAACCCATTTGCCAGCATTCCGGCAGATAAAGGCAGGTCCATCTGCAGAGGCAGCATGATGCCACTGTGCAGACTTGAGAGGCTGGAGCAGGATTTCATGCAGGACAAGTCTGGGCTCTGCAGGAACTGTTGTGTTAATGAAATGACACAGATGGATAGAAGAATGTTTCTCCATAGCCCAGTTCTCCCAGTGGTTCCTCAGTTGTGACTGTGCTGCAATCACCTAGCATGCAGTTGAGACTGTGGGATAAATGCAGTCATTGACACATCTGCTGTGGAAGCCCAGGAAAAGAATTCAAAACTGTAGAAGTAGCAGGTCACAGAGATACATCAGTGTTTTGGTTTTGTGTAGTTCTTAACACAGTCAGAAAACCTGGTGTGTGGAGCTGATCTCTTAAATGGGAATACAAAATGAGTGTGGTGTGTAGAGCCAGGAAGGGCAGGGGTGGGAAAGGAACTTTACAGGAGATGGGAGGCTTCAGTAAGGAACAGGAACATAAAAGAAAAAATCAGTTTTTGCAATTACAATGCTAACACAGGTTTACTGATCTGCCAAAACTGCATAATATCAGAGAAACCTTGATTTTTCTGGGGATATTTATTAGAATCATTGGTTATAGCAGCTAATGCTGATGTCAGTAATCAAGTAACCTGACTGTAATGTGCAATGTTTACTGCAGGCTCATTGTGCTGGGGGAGGTTGATTTGACAGTGATCACATAGGTTTATAATTTCCAACGTACATTTAGAACAAACCTCATAAATAACCTTTTCACCATCAGCTATGGGGCTGTCAGGCAGCTTCATTTACATTTGATGTAGTTCTACTTTTCATAGAAACAGGATTACATTTATACCAATAAAATAAGAAGGCATCTTCCAGTTGTCTGAGTGGAGGCCAAGTGTTTTGTGTGGACATCCTGTTCACTTGCTGGTACTCTGGGATGAATTCAAGTCCTTGTATGTGTTGAACATTTGTGTTGATTTATGAATGATAAGAAAATCAGTAAAAATATGTCTCCATAAAGCAGCAGCATTTAATATCTACCTGCTTTCTCATCTTATTGCTGAAAACAATGGGTTGTTCGTAGAAAAATAGAACTGCTGTGTTTGTCTGACACCTCATGATAAAAATTTTGGCTTGAATCTGATAAAACTCTTAAATATATTCTCCAGGTGCTTAATAAGCTTAAAAATATAATATCAATAGGCTACTCACTGATTTGAAATTAGACGTGTTTATTTCTTCTGCTGAATTTATAGCTATAGTAGTAAAAATTAATCAGTACTGATTTACTGTGACTATCAGTAAATATTGCTTATGTTGCTTGGTGAGACTAAGTTTTTTCCAATTAATATCCAACATAGTTCCTCAAAGTAGAAGTAGCTTAGTTTATTAGCTGCAGACATAATTTAAGATCTTAAAAATGAATAGAAAAGAAACAAGCTTAATCCTCTGAGTCTGAATGCTGCAGGGAAGGTAAATAGTTGAAATTTCGAAGTTGTCTTGAACCTGAACATGGGAGCATTGCTATTATTTATTTGCAGAAGCTAGAAACAATCTTTCCACTTCTGCAATGAAAATCACAGCCACAGGCTTTACTCATTCAAAGGAAAAGAAAATCAATAGTTTATTCCATTATTCAGCACTGTGTATAATTTATATAACAAGAGGTTTTGATGGATGTTTTTCAAGTTTTCCTTTGTTATGGAATTGATAGTGGGTGAGGGGATCCTGTCCTTAGGCTGTGTTTTAATCTTTCCACAGCCACACAAATACAGCAAGTCTAGGATTTTTTCTCTCCTTTGTATTTTTTTTTCTTTACAACTAAATTGATAAAGTAATTAATCTTTACATTTTGTCTTCACATTTTACCTTTGTACATGGAGGACTTCAATTTGGTTTAAAGTAAAATTAACTGTATCTATGCAAATTGGGAGTGTAGTGTTCTTTCATTGTTTACACTGAGAATATAGCAGATTATGATTTTTTTAATATAGATTTATGATCTTCTTTCTTTCTAAGTTTTTATAATTTCTTTAACTGTGATTTATAATTTCTTCAAAAACAGACTAAGTTTCTTGTAAGGGATGTGTGGATGTATTATTTTCATTATTGTGTCTAGACACAGATGGGGCAAATTACCAAAATATTCTGTATACTTACTATTAGACCAGTTAACATGTAGTGAACAGCCTATTGGTTGCTAGGGTAATTTTTAATCTGGAAAAATTTTAGTAGTTTTCTTTATCAGAGAGAGCAAAAGGAAGGTCCAGGTATTAGGTGATTCAAGGTCATTCTCAAGATTTAGTTTGATCCCTTTTTAAATGTCTTGGAGAGGGAATTTTCCGTTGTGTGTTTCAGTGAAGATTTTTTAAAAAATCAGTAATTGAACTATTTTGATTTTATGTCTCTGATTGCCCTGAACAGTCTCAATCAGTTTTCCAACCCCACCAAACATTTTGTAGAGTACTTCTGTGTAAATTAATTACAGAAACAAATTACTAGAATTTCTCTAAAGCAAACAGCAAAATCAAATTCTGTGCTATTTAATAACTGAGATTTTTTAAATGCATTATTTCCTGCTATTGCTTTTTCTTTTTGATATTAAAAAAAACCCAATGAACCAACCAAACTCTGAGGGCATAGGTCAGTTTGCCCATGAGAAGATAGAAGCAATGCACCCTTCCCACTGTACAAACAAATCCCTTGTCCTTTTGCTCTGTTCACATGCAAAATGAAAAATATGCTTCAAAGAAACTATCGTTTCATATATATATATATATGTATATATCTGTAACTGATTGTGGTTTTCACTTAATTAGATATACAAATAGGCTTATAGCCATGTGCTGCTCAACATCATAAAGCAGAATGGATAAGAGATCAATAGTTTGTATCTTTAGGTAATATCCTAATCTAGCTGCTTTATGAATAGAAGGATTTTCTTTTATTTCAGACCAAGTTTTATTCGTCTAATAGTTAAAAATTAAACTTAGTCCTGTTCCTTCCAGACAGATTATCTGTTCAGAGTGCTTGAGCTGTCCCAAAGTGGCTCCCAGCATATTATCATGTTGCATTTTGTGTTCAAGGCAATCATCTACCAAGGACAATTTAACAGCTCTTATGAGTTTATTTGAAACGATAAATTTCATTTGCAGAGGAAAATACTTTGCTGTTGCTCTGATTTCCTAAAACTGTCTTCATGCCAAAGTCAGCTTGTCCTTAGAAGAGATTAAAATGTCTGCAGAGGTTTACAATGGGTACTTTCATGTCCAAGATTTTTCAGTTAGATTTACATGGTGAGTTTATATAAAATAGTTCATAGACTATGACTAAGAAAAAAGCTGCAGCAAACCACAATCCAGACACAAGGCAGTATGTTGTTTTTGTGGAGCACTAATAAATTAATCCATTAGTGACTGCAAATTTATTTTCTCTTGTCGTCGTTATCGAGTATTCACAGGTGTGTATGTATTTAGACAGTATAAATTAAAAGGGCTTTAATACTAGCAACACATTACCCAGTGCAAGGACCATAAGGCACAGTATTTTTCCCACATCAACATGAAAACAAAGAAATACTGATAAAATAAAAAATAAAAGTGAATAATCTTCCTATCTGAGAAATATATTAGTGTCTAAGAATATAGCAATACCAGAAAGAAAGAAGAAACCACAATAACAAAAGTAAAATACAGGCACATTATTTGGTTCATGACCCCATCTTGTGGAGCAGTGCCCACGCTTCAGCATATTTATATCTCTCATATGCATTTTTTTTTAACTGAGTCCATTTCTTGGTGGTGAATTACTTGGCATTGCACTTTCAGTGTCCAGGGAAGTGCTCTGCAGGCAATTCATCATTTGTGCACCACGGCTGTACAGCAATAGAACAGCCCTTTGTCACACCGTGGATTGCCAGGGTCAATACTTCACATTTTAGTGTTTGGTTCAGTCTCAGGTCACCACCACAGCTCAGATCCCCTGCCACCCCTGCTGGTTATTTCTCCTGCTGCCATGTGTCTCTCACATGGACCTGCTGGGAGAGTTTCTTGCTGTAGTTAAGAGGGGACAAGCCCATCTCCA
Organism: Aegithalos caudatus; assembly: GCA_013389925.1. Taxonomy (NCBI): domain Eukaryota; kingdom Metazoa; phylum Chordata; class Aves; order Passeriformes; family Aegithalidae; genus Aegithalos; species Aegithalos caudatus. The sequence continues at coordinate 668,624 of WEIU01012878.1, read as the reverse complement.
AAGCTGGAGCTTGCAGGGTGTCTGATCTGCCCCACAGCAGTGCAGGTGAGGGCATTTGCTGGGCTGATGCCTGGTCACCAAGGGGCAGCCCAGTGATGGTCATACCCAGTGCCAGCATGTGCTATATCTGCCAGAGTTACCATTTCCTTGTTTTCTATTCCCAAATAGCTGCTCAGAGAACTTGTTGAACTTCCCTTAATGATTGGCAGCTTGGATATTTTATTGCAAAGGTTTACCCCACTGGACATCCTTTTATCGTAATCTGGGGAAATAAGCTTTGTCAGCAATATATATTATACTGGTTGCTGCAGTTGTTTTCCAGGCACATGAGATATTTAAAATAAATCACCTGACATGTTTCCACCCTCTCCAGCTGAACATATTTCCCAGGAAGGCTCCATATACACTTAATTCTCACTTATGTATATGGCACTCAAACACGAACTGAAATACTTTTTTTCGTCTTTTCAAAAGGAAGGTATATTTTGTATCCACTTTTTGAGGAAGTGGTTTTTAACCATGTTGGTGAACTCAAAGGGAGATTTGCAGACTGCAAATGGAAAACTTGTAGAGAAGGTATATAGCCAAGTTAGGAAAGAAGGATTGTTTCTTTCAGCTGTTCTGCATAGACTTGAACAGATGATACTATATGATCTTCCTCCATGTGTCAATATCCTTAGTTCCTTGGAGATCAGATTATGGGGCTTTGATCTCTGCTATCATTTTTTAAAGTAAGGAATTTTCAACTGCATTTTGATCTGATGTAGAGTAGAATGCAAAGGTGTGAATTGCATGTAGATAACATTTGCAGATTTCATAGGTACATAAAATTAGATGGAGAAAATAGCTACATATCTCTGTAAATATAGTAAGTTTGATGCACTTTTGATATATCTGATCTCATGCTTTTATAAAAATTACATTCTTATAAAAATTTACATTCTTGTCAAATGTACTAGGGATGTTTGTACATGATATTTCTACATCAATGCAAGAATACAGATTAGAAGATCACTATGTGGAATACATATATGTATGATTTTGAGTAGTGTATTTTCAAAAGGAAAGATTCATTTGTCACTAAACTTGCATAATGTGCCTTCCCTACATGCTAATAAGGTGTTTATACCATATACCATCATCTTGTGTTCTTTGCTTTTGAAGTGCATATTGTGCCTTCTGCATGAAAATAAAATACGGAGTTTAGCAGCTGTTCCATAGATTTTTATGCTAAGTGAGTTGAGCAAGCTGATGCTCAGTGCCTTCTCCTGGGTGGATTGAAAGGGTACAAAAGGTGAAGAACTCCCAGCATTTTCAACAGAAACCCAAATATTCCATGATCTCATCACAGGTACCAGAGTTGGCAATAAAATGAAGTGTTTAAACTGACTGTTGGTTTATGTTGCAAAATCTTTTAGCTTTGCTATGTAGTTCTTAGAACTCTAATTCGTCATGTGAAAAAAGGGCCCTGAAATGTTTAGAAATCCATGTGGTAATTCAGTTAGTATCCTAAAAGTGTTAAAATTTTTGCTTCACTTCAAGATGCCTTGAAATTATTGCTTTTTGTCTGTCTGATGGCCAAGTTGGGAACATGGCTTCTCTTTGCTGCCATCAGAATTTCTGCTGTGCAGCAGAGACCAGGCAGGAGTCACATGGGTGCAAGTGTGGCTGATGTGCTGTGGAAGAGCTGCCAGAGTCAGTGAAAGCCCCCCGTTCATCTCTTTAGGTTTTGGTCCCTGTCAGAGAAAATGAAAGGAAGAGCCTTGTATAACTAAGGACAGTGGTTAGCATGTTGAGATAAGAGCTTCAGGAGGATGGGAAAATGAAATCCCTTTAGGTAGCTGGCTTGAACATAAAGTCAAATGTAAAGGCATTCATGTCCTTCCCTAAGTACATGTCCCTTCATGTGACTGCTGAGTGCCCTAAATTCCCACTTTAGGATTGCCTTTGGAGGGGCAGGGTTGTGCTTTGTTTTGGACCTGTACCCACACAGTGGGCCCTGACCCCACACTGTTCTGCTGCACTGCCATATCAAGATAAATTTATATTTTACTCTGTTTCTAACATTCCTGTCTCTTCTCTCTTTTCTCTTTTACATGCTTTCATGAGTATAGCAGACCATTTAGGAATTGAATTCATGGGTAAGTTTTAACTTGTCTTCCTTTCAATTGCTCATATTTATCTTGGTTACTTAGTCCAAAGAACATGGATGTTAATGGGAAGACTCCCATGACCTCCACCATTGGGTTTTGGATTGGATTCCTTTTATACTTACCAAATACATTTGAAATTATATGAAGGTTTCATTTTTCTCCTGTCCACTTCTATGGAGCTTAAAACCTACATAATGATGTTTTAGTATTTCATTGGTATTTAATGAAACATAACGTAAAGGTTATGTGACCGTATCATCTTGAGGAGTAATATTTTATATGTGATTTTAGGATAGAGTTACTAACTTTTTCATGTAAAGGAAAGTGAATTCTAAATCAGATTTTTTTCCTTTGTTAAGAATCTTCTGGTAATTACAATATTAAATTTAACTAGGCTTAATATGAAACATCTTATTAAAGATAATTCGAATCAGAGAAATACTTCTAAGAAAAGAGTCAAAGATCCATCATTCTGTGAAAAAAAAATTAAATTGGTTAGGAAAAAGCTAAAAAGGGAGTGAATAATTGCTTTTTACAGTTCTGGAAAGGAAAAGATGATGTTCTGTTGGCTCAGCTGCAGCTCTGTGATGTGTCCATAGCCTCAGGGAATGACAGGCTTAACAGATCACCTCTCAGCTGGTGATCTTCAGACTTGGGAAAGCTGAGATCCATCCTTAACAGAGTTAGTGGTCCTTTGTGTAAGAACAGCTTGCATAAACCTTTAAATATGACTGAAAACAGTATAATAAAAAACATGTATATTCCTATTGAAGTCACTAAACAGTTGCTTTTAATGTGCTCTTTCCCTGTGTGAAGTTTTACTTGATTGTTTTAGATTTTAAAACTAAGAGCCTTATAACCTTTTGATTTTAAGTGCCAATGTGATGATTGTGTTGACCAGTTAAGTATAAATTGTAAGTATAAAGCAATATGGTGATGAATATTAACTGTGTGGTAGGCTGCAGTAACAAGAGGATAGCCAGCAGGTTCAGGGATTTTCTCCTACTGCTTTTGGATTTGTGCCATACCTAGAGCACTGTTCCTCTAGAGAACTGGTTCATGAGGTCCAGAAGTTTTGTGTCTCGCTTCACTTTATATGAGGCTTGAAAAGTGCAGCAGAATCAATGCAAGTGTCTTCACAGCTGGGAAGTGGTTACTTGAAGGCTCTGCATATATCCTGCTTTTTCTGCTTAACCTAAATTGTGAGCAGCACTATTGAGGCATACAAGTTGAAGGACAAGCATATAGGTGAGAGAGGATAAGGAGTGTAGATATATGGGAAGCTTTGAGTGAACCTTTCTGTAAGAAGCACGAAAGCCTTACCCAAGAGGCAAAGCTGAATTATTTTGATTTTATTTTGAGATTTTCAATTTCCTCTCTTCTTTTAAAGACATCTCTTTAAGGCAGAAACTAAAGCCAATCCCTGAAATCTTGGCTTGGGGTAGTCCTCTCATATGAGTAGCTCTCAGATTTTTTTTTTTATTTAATATTGGAACAGATCCTGATGGCATAAAAATTAATGAAATCTTGTGTCTCAAGCCTGAAAATATTATGACAGCAGCCTAAAATGAGGCTTGAAGATGTTTCCTGTGGGCTATAAAAAAGCAAGTTCTGGAATCATATGCAAAAGTGAAATGCTTGTGCTTCTTAAATCCTCCTCTAGTCTTCATGAAGATTTATTAGGAAATGTAAGCATGCATGGAATCATTGCAAAGTAGAAATCCCCACCCTGTGCACAAAGAGTTTGGGTGCCAATATGTTCATCAAATTAGGGACACCCCTGTAAAGCCTCCATGATGAATTTGCTTTGTACTCTAGGAAATAATGGCAATTAGTGCAAAGAGTGTTTTCTAGCTAGAAAAACAACAGTGTAGACACAGTGCTGAACTTAGCTTTGTTTGTACATATTCAGAGAATGCTCTTTCTAGTGTTTTCATTGCATTTGTGGCCTCAGTTGCCTTAGGAATTCCATTTTCATCATTGTTTCCAGAAATTCTGTTTGAAAACTATGTAAACCCTGTAACTTGGATTACCAGGACCAGCTGAATTCCTTCCACAGTAGTCAAAGCTGAAACCTCATATCAGTGGGACATCTATGTCCCATGAGATGTCCAAGGGGACAGATGAAATGTGCACTGAAACTACACACCTATTTGGGTGTACATTTGCCAAGGAAGGTAGATAAGTGTAGACATTTCCTTTTTGGTTTTTTTTTGTTTGTTTGTTTTTGTTTTTTTGTTTTTGTTTTTGGTTTTTTTTTTTTTGCTAGACTCTCAAGGATCAGTGAAATGTATATATATAGCCAGTCCTTTTACTGTCCTGTTAGAGAACTGTGGTCCATAAATTTGTGTATCCTGTTGTGAACCAGTTGGTACCATTTTCCCCCACAAGCTCCTGTGGCAGCCAGTGCTCAGTAGAGGCAGTGTCTGCTGCTTTTCCATTACCTGTTGAAATCTCCTTCCTGCTGGACCCTTCTCTCACAAACAGTACTTTGGGAACAAGAATTATGCATTCAGTTTATTAATACTGAATTTTGTGTTAACCTCGCTTGTGGTTTCATACCCCCTTTCCTGTCTGGGTGGTGCCAGGTTTGTGTTCCCTACAATATTCAATATTGTGTATTCCAAAACTTGAGCACCTGTTGGTTTAATATTGCTGCTGATTTACACAGTCTGTTTCTTTGTTTGGATAGCAGAGACAAAGGCAGACATATTGATGTGGCACATCTGTTTTAAAATGTTTCAAATGTAGCAATTTACATATGATTCTGATGGATTCATGTGCAGCACCTCCTGAATTAAACAAAAGTCAAGTAACCTGGTCAAGGGACATTATGTCCTTAAAATTGGGGATTGAAATATTGTCATCAGTGGCCCAGCTTTATGAAACTTCTGGTGATAAGGAAATGGTTTATACTTTCTAGTACATCAAGTCAAAAAAAAGAAAAATCTTGTGTCTGATTGTCACTTGATTCAATATCCATCTCTGATGCAATCTCCTGGACAGGCTTTGGGCAAGGTCTTTTAATCTGTCTGTGCTTCAGATTCTCATTTGCAGAAAGTTTTTTCAGCTTTTCTGAATTTAGATTCCTCAGCTCTCTGGGGGATATCTTTCAGTACCACAGAAATGATTTCTTCCTTGCGAGGGGGTGCAGACTTGGCTGTGTCCTCTCCTGTCCTCGTACGGGAGCAGAGCGGTGTGAGGAGAGCACCGTGCAGCTCACTGGTCTGCTTTGGTGCCCAGTGTTTCACCAGTGAGGATGTATGCAGTTTTATTCACATTTCCAACACAAAGGTGACGAAAAGTTGCCACTAGGTTCCTGCAAACTGGAAATACATGAGCTGTATTAACAGTTCTGTGTCAATGGGAAGCAACGTGGTGGTGGGTAATGCTATGCAAGCAAAAGCGATTGTTAAAAAATAACCCAGCTTTTATACAATGAAACAACTAAGTGATGTATCATTGGCATTAGAGAGCATGGGGATACAGGTATCTACAGCTTATAATTGTTTTTTGACCTAAGTGGTTAACTGTACTTCAGAGCTGAATTGTTTACTTTTCTGGTGGAAATTTTGTTGATGAAGGCAAATATCCGTGAGCAAACATGGAGCACTTTGGAGGAACAGATAGCAGCTGAAAGTTGTTGTGGAGACTGGCCTGGTGCATGTTCTCCCAGCTGCAGAGTGAAATCATTACCTGAGAGTCATCTGTGGATGTTGGGAGCTGCAAGCCCGAGACCAGGAGTTGCCTTTTTATCTCATTTCTTACACTGAGGATGAGTAGAGTTAAGGTGTGCTAAGGCATGAAACACAAAGGTGAGTATTGGAATTAGCTGCTATAACACATGAACATGACTCTTTCAGCACCTTGCCTACACCACCCACTCTGATGATCCAGAATGATGATCTTGTATGCTTTTAGTAAGTTTTGGTGGATACAGCTGAAAATAAAATACTCCAATAAAGTGAAACAGCCAAGTCACTGTGGTTTTGATGGAAATAGAGACATAACATAAGTACCCATCAGTACTCTTCATCCTTTGGCTACTTACCAGTTAAAACCAGTATCAATGGTGTTAAACAGTTTTGATGTGATAATCTCAATTTCCCCATGCGTGAATTACAGAAAACCAATGTAGTGTTTGTTATATGTAGTCAGTTTTAAATTTGTTTATTTGTAACGCTTAAAACAGAAAATTAATATTTTTCCTTAGAACTACTCATCTTTTCTGGAAAAATCAGGAGCTTCACTGAAGTCAGTGGAGTATGAATGGTACATAATACCTTGTAAGTGCTGAATCATTAAATAGCATTTAATTGAGCAGAGCAATAAAGTAACTCAAGAATGGGATCCTATTAAAGTTTATATATCTCCCTGCAATGACTACAATGTGAAATGTATTCAGTTCTCTGTAGTCTGAGCAGCTGTTAACACTGGAGAAGATTCTGCATGCTGTATTTTCACTGTGCCTATTCTCACTGCCTCCTCATTGTGCTAAGATAACATATACCTAAGACTCTGGGAATACCTGATCCAGTTAACCAGATTGACTCTGTGACCTTGTGTCATGCACTGTGACAGATGCATTTTGATTTTTACAAACCGCAAAAGTTGTTTTTACTGATGGGCAGGATAAACAATACTGCAACAACCTAGTATTTTTCCTGTATTCCAGAAATAAAAAGGCAAAGTTTGTTAGTCCTCACACAGCTCCAAAACTGGGAACCTGGACTCTTTCCTCTGAAACTCAGTGTTTTGCAGCAGTAACCAGAAAATGGTAATAAATGACCAGTGTGTGCATGGATGGTCCTTGCCTTAGTTACCATTTAGAAGCTCTTATTGTCATAAAACTCTGTAATGCTCCAGTCCTTGCTGGAAGAGAGGATGAATGTTCAATTACACGAGCAAAATCATGTGTGTTCTAAAGGATATATGTTTAAAAAATAAAGAAATGAAATTCAGTTTTCCCTGTATTCCTTCTTAACAGTATAAAGCAGTTAGATCTTCTTCTGATAATTTGGCACACTGTCTTTATGCTTCTGTTTGCACAAAATCTCATCAGAGATTCTGATCACAATCATCCCCCAGAACTATGAAACCATATCTTTCTAATAATTACATTGTTACCAGTGAATAAGCATTTAAAATATTTCATCTGTACTCTGTTGGTAAATTTCTGAAGAACTAAGAAGGGCTATTCTGGTAGGCATTGATACTTGGAATGTTTACTACCTTCATCATCGCTTCTTGAATCCCTTTCTGTCTTCATCCTGCCCCAAATGTTCATTACCTTCTTCTGGTTTTTATCTTTTCAAACTCAGTAAAGACTTTGCTCTTGGGAAGTCTTCCAAATTCACTAAAGGCTTTGCTCTTGGGACCTCATCTTTCAGTTTGCCTTATGCAATACCTATCCTTCTTAAGCATGCTGCAAAATAACAATAGCATCCTGAGGCAAGAAATGGATTCAGACCCTCAGCACTTTCCATGGGATTCACTTAGCTGGGAAGAAGAGTCATTTATCATCTCTAGAGAAAAGAGACATGAGCAGCAGAAGAAAGAGTTTTACAGAAACAGCTGATGCCTGAGTGCTGTAAGAGCAACGGATGGAGCAGAGGTTCCTCGGGGGCTGCGGGAAGCTCTGCCAGTGGTTGTACCTGTTTAGGAAAACAAATCTCCCACACGGAAGTCAGCATGCATCTGGTGCATAAGTTGCAGACTGCCTCATCTTGGCTCAGTTTAGGGCATATGGTTCTAGATTAGTTGAGAGGGAAAGATTTTTACCTAAATGTTTTGTAACCTATCTACCATCTTGGTTCAGTGCTACCTTCTTTACATTTCTTGGTATGTCATTTTTTCAATTTATCTGCACTTTCTGTATTGGCAGTGAACTGGGTTGGATTAACTTGCATTATTTTTAAAAGATTTACTGTGTGGTTTACTTACATGTGTCACTAATTGCCTTACTCTGATGCTTTATCAAAATAGTAAAAAAAAATAGTAATCCTCTGTGAACTGGGAGGATAAAATAATTTTAATATATAAAACTTACTTTGGTGACCTTCCCCAGTATTTGGTGTCTGCTATTCTAACTGAAGCTCCTGACTAATTTGTGATAAAACTTACTGAAATTTGAAAAACAAAACGTGGTAACCAGGTGTACTGACAAGTTTAGAAAGCAGAAGTTGGTCTGTGTTTCTCTGTTTTGCTGGGACCTGGCTTGGGACAAGGTGGAAGTTGCATTAGGTGGGGTCTGTCTGTATCAGTCTGTGAAAGGGGTTGTGCATCATTCCTAATGGTACATAAGGACTGTTATTCTGTCACTCCCAAGGTAAATGTGGACTGAGTTCCACTGTGTGCTGCTTGGAGGGGGGGCACTAGTAAGGTCCAAGTGTTACCTGTGGGTTAGAAAAGAATTTGTGAAGCCTCAGAAATGGATGTTGTGTATGAGCCTCCATATAAGTTTCTGTGTACCTCCTAGTGCCAGGTACAAGCTTCCTCTTCATCCTGCCAGCTTCAAGAACATTGGCACCTCAGGGAGAAAGGGGCGTGTGCTTCCAGGTTGGATTTTAGCTGAGGACACAGCATCTCATCTGCTCACAGAGGGGTTTGCTGTGTCCTGTCCCTACATACACATGTGATGGGTACATTCTGGTCTGGGATTAGGCATGTGCCCTTGCTTCCTGCACAGCTGGTGTGCCTCAGAGTTAAACACTTTTTATCATGAAATACAGGTAATTGGATGGCTTCAACACTGAGCAGACAGCTGTTTATTTAAATGTGACCTTATACCCAGTCAGTCTCGTAACCTGCATTTTGAATATGGTATTTAGGTAAATGCTGCGCTGAGCCCGAGGAATTGTTAAAACTGACACCACAAGGGCATGCTAATGCAATTAAATGAGTTGCAGTGTTGAGATTTGGCCTTTGTTTGGGCTCAATTGCAGTTTAACCAGATGCAAAAATATGTAGACAGTAACTTGTACACTGCTGAAACAAGCCTAGCAGGACAAAGGTGAGATCCACATGTCAGAGGTGGTGCTACAGACAGCTGCCACAGGATCTGCCAGTGACACTTCATATTTCCAGTTGGGAGAGGACTGGGAGGAGGTTTCAAAGCAGTGAGTACCATCTGGACATGTCTGTGAGAACTTGGGATCTGCTGTTTGGGGTGGCAGGGATTTGTCATTATTGCAGGCTGTTCACTGTGTGTTGAGGTTATCTTGACACAGGAGGAGAGGCTCCAAACCCCTGATCTGTGCCATGTTTATGCAGCCACGGTGAATCTTTGCTACTTTGCCCTCTTGCTGCTTGGAGGGGCTGCCTGGATGTCAAGCCTCATTCAGTAAATGATGCAAGGATTTGGAAAGCAGAATGTAAGTATCTCAATAAATGTTCCGTGGCAGAGGGGCACTTGTAATGTATACTGCAGTTGTATAGAAAAATCAATGGTTTTGACAGTGAACTAAATCTTTCTCTGTCCTTCTGTGTCCTGCCTAGAATGAGTAGAGACGGTGTCCTGCCAGTAATTGCTGGAAGCAGAGGAGAAGGGTAAGCAGGGTGGAAAAACTGGCAATGTACTGCATAGAGCACTAAGTTATTGTTTCATGCACTGCCTTTTCTCTTCTTTTGCAGGGGCTGTAGGATATTGGCACGTGGAGAAGCACAGAGATATTCCCATTCTGGCTGACAGCTTCTAATAAAGATATTTTTATTGTAATTGAAAATGGTCTCATGATCCATTTCCTGTTCCAATCAGCATTGGTTTATCCTCATTTCAAGCGTGATTCTGCTGAAAAACACTCTCTCCAGTGGCCCAGGGTATCTGTTGGTATTGCTTCAGACTTTGCAGCCAACAATTATCTGAGACACAAGCGTGAGCAGCACAAAAAGGAAGAGGGAAAAACAAATCCTGTGTATGAGTATGCAGGTGGTGTTCTTGTATGCTCAGTTCTTAACAACAGTGGAAATAATCTGAGAGGTGCTTGTAAACTGTTACATTCAGATGAGAAATGAACTTTTTTGTTTACCACTGCTGACTTTTCTTCTTTGAATGGTTAAATAAATCACCATGAGACATTTTCATTTAGCATGGATCCAGATCTTTTTGGATCATGTTCATGTAATTTACTCACTGCATTTGTATCTATTGCATCAGTCATCCTGTAATTATCAGATGAATCAATATGATCTTTTTTATTATTTTTGTGCTAAGTTAATTATGTACTACTCAGTTCCTACTTTAGCAAGTAAACTCTATTGTAATATAGTATTACTCTGTGGTTATTTTTTTACGTCTCTTGGTAATTTTGCATTTCACATTCAAATAGAAAAAAAAAAAAAATGGAAGTATAACAACTAACCTGTTAATGGAGGAGCATAAAATGGGACAGCATATTCTCAGCGGAATTACCTAAAACAACTTAGAGTCTTCACTGTTGGATAGTGAAATACAAGGTAACAGAGAAGAGAGAGATAAAATTAATTAGAGCAAGCTGTTTATAGAGGAGTTAAAAGTGAGAGAAAAAGCAGTTTATTTGCCATTAAGAGCATAAATGCTTCTATTAGTAGCTTACCACACCTTGCAGGTAATAATGACCTTAGTCACCCAAAGTTCAAGTTTTTAAGTAATGCAAGGAGCACGGAGCAAAGCCAGCTGATGCATTTCTGCAGGGCAGTGCTGGTGGCTGCCTGCCTAAGCCTGGCCTCCCTCGTGCACTTCCAGCTCTTGCCAGTCCTCTGTGCCATGAGATAAGGTCTTCAGTGCTGTAAAGACTTGAGTATCTCAGTGCAAGCCAAGAGTATTGAAAATTGATGCCTACAAAGACTTTGGGTGTTTTCAGAGTGTTACCTGATTGTGTATTTTGGGACTTGCAGTGTTGGACCTAATAAGAGTTACTTGTGTGTTGCACGTGGAAGTCAGTGGATATTTTGCCATCCTGTCTGCTATATCTAATATAATGTACAGAACCTGAAATCAGGATCCAGTGTGTGACTAGACTGGCAAATGAAGTGAGCTTGTCCTTTACCTGATTGGCTCCAAATTACCTAAATCTAAAATGCCAGATATATCTCTCAACAGTAGTTACAAAATTGAGTATGTACAAGCAATTTGGTGCAATTGTGCAAAGGTAGGAGTATTTTTGTTTCCTCTCTTGAGCTTCCATTCTTCTTCTCTCTGCCTTTTCTCTTTTGTACCTCCTGTTTTGTTTTTTTTTGTTTGGTTGGTTGGTTTTTTTTTTAATGTACCTCTATGGACTTTCTTTTTGTGTTAGTTTTATAAATCTACTGATCAATGAACTTACTCTGTTTAAGTGTGTTGCTGTTTACAGCAGTGACTGCAAATCAGTTGTATCACAAACTGTTCTATTTAGCTTTAATGGAGAGTACAGCATGCACACAGTGAAGTTTTACTCGTTTATTATCATTATGCCCTCTCCTGTACCCAGAAGTGATGCAGCATTTGAAAAATGAAAATCACAATATACACTAACTTTACCAGCTCATAAAATATGAATGCTCAGAAAATGAATACAGCAGTGTTAAATACAGTTAATCAGCTTTAGAAAAACAAAAATATGTATTTATCATTATAATAGGTACATGCATGGCATATTAATGAAAAATACCAGATACTTCATTTTCTATGTTTATTCTGCACTGTGCTCATTACTCTCATTCAATAATTTAAATTTGCTTTCAAGATAAGGACAATTTGCTGCTGATGGGGAAAAGTTTGGATGTCTTCTGTGCCATATTTTTCTTTGAGGCCATGAAGTAGAGTCTGTGCACTGAATATAAAGCCAGCTGGGCTGGACTGGAGATTTTGTATGTTTCAGTGGACTGAAAGAGTAAACTTTTAAAATTGTTGAGCTGTAAACAGTTCCACATAATGCATTGTTAATAAATGTATTATAAAAATATAAGAGTTTATTAAACTCAGATTAACAACCTGCCTCAGTGAGAGTATGAGACTGACTTCCACTGAATTTTGCTACATGAAGGGTTTTTTATGCTTCTGTACTTTAGGCAGTTTGCTGAAGTCAAAACCAAGGAAATGGCCTCTGTTGAGTGTTTGTTTATTGAATGTTGAAAAGAAAATTACAAAAAATTACCATTCTATTTCAGTCAGTCTCTTCTTATGAATCTTTCTAGTATGTTTTAAAAATTTCCTGCCTGACGGAGTCTCTTTTCAAGGTAAGGTGGTACCAGAGCATCTCATTCTTTCAATTAGTAGTGAATCCTGTCTTGAAATAAGATGCCTGGCCATTGGTGGGAGGAGGTGAGTGAATCCTATAGAAATCCTATAGAACAAGTCAAGTCACTTTAAATTTATTCCCTAAAGTTACTTAAACGTGAACTGAAGAGAAAAAGTAGATATAATTGTCCTAAATTATGCTGTTTCTTTGAAGGTAAATAGGTATTCATTTGTTTTTTTAAAAAAATCACTCAATTTTAAGCACATGTTCTAGTCAAGTTTTTGTTCTAAAAAACCTATGAAAAATATTCATTCAAACCTCAGGGAAAATGTGGAAATTCTATTGCTTATTTTTTGCTGAATACAAGTGGTGATTTGTGAGAACTACGTTGGATGGCCAATATCTTACTCGTCAGTAGTGGGTTCAAGGTTCTTACTTGACTCTGCTGCAATTGATGTGGATAGAGGACGGGTGAAACACAATTCAAATGTATGTCTTGGCACTGATGCTGCTTTATCCAACTTTTATGTCAGGAGTTGTTTAGCTCAAAGGGTGAGTAATGTAATAACGTTGGCTTGTGTTTTTCAAGTGATTTGTAATTTTTTCTATACCTTTTAAGACATTATTATCCATGTTTCAGCTATTTTGATGGTTTCATTGCCTCAGCACCTTTGTGGATTTGGTTTAGCATCTGTAGGCCATGAATCAGTTTGGTAATCATCCCATTCAGGCTGCTCAGCCTTGTTCAGTGAAAGACAAACAGTCCTTGTGCAGAGAAAATTCAGAATCCCCTGTAAGTCTGCAGGTATAACTCTTACTGTGGCAAAAGCCTTGTGAATTCAGAACTGAAATGTGCTCCAGACCCCTTACTGGATGTCCACTCTATGCTCCTGGTTCTGGTGGTGCTAGTTCAGCAAAAATGGGACATGGCTCCCCTTTGGGAACTGTGATGAACGTGGTAGGAAAACTATTCACTTTTTGAGAAGCCCATTCTGTGCCTCCCCAGTCCCCAAAATATGCTCCATTTCCCTAAATCTTTCTTCAATTTAAATTTATAGAGTTTCTTCTCTTAATATAGTATGCTAATAAAAGTTCGTGAAGTTTATGACTCACTTGTCAGGGAATTATCTTCCCATAATACCCCCCATGATGTGACATTACTTTTTCTCCCATTCCATACTCCTCATTTTATGGTGCCAAGGTGTGTACCATCAGTCCTTTAATTTACAATTTTTTCATCTTTATTGCTTGCTCAGTCATTTTGATAACTTCATCTTATCCTTCCTTTTTTTGCTCTCAGTGTTCTAAAAAATATGGATGCTTGCAAAGTCTTCTGCTGTTCAAAGGAGTCTGTCTCTCTCTGGCATTACTCATGTCTCTGCTCTTGAGGACAGCTTTTTAGCTCTTTACTTCCTCTGGGTGTTTCCTTTTCTCTTCCGTCATTTGTCACAGCTCTGCAGCCATCTCTCACTCTCTGGTTATTTTGGTATCACCATTACTTCTGGTGTCAATGTCATCTTTTTTCCCTTAAAAAAGTCTGTAATGTCAAATTTTCTGAATTATTCAGAAGGCCATATATGCACACCTGCATCTATTATTCAGAACTCCTGATTTCTTTTATGCTAGACCCTAGAACCTCTTTTATAATTCAGTAATAAACTAGAACCTTCAGTTTATTCAGAGGGTTTTTTTGCCAACCTCATGTTTATCTCACAACTGTCTTTTAGTTAATTGCAGAGAGCCCTGCTGTGCAAGGAGCTACAGACTTGTTAGAGTAATTTAAGAGTATCCCTTCCCTCTTTGCTATCTCTATCTTCATGCACTGGACTCCCTGTGCAGTATGTTTGAAGTGGTTCTTGGTCTAGAATAGATTATTTACTAGCTTACAAATCTTTTTTTCTCCAAACCTTTTCTCCAGTCATTTATCTGAGAATATTGCTTGACAGTTAGTGCCTTTTTACCTTTAAGGAGGTGCTAATTCAATTTTTAAAAGTTTTATTTCACTTCATGCCACTTACTATGCTCCCACATGTGCTTTTTATTTATGTTCCCTGTTGTCTGAAACTTTAGAGCAGTAGTTGGTGTGTCTGTGAGTTTCCTACTTAATTAAAAAGTGTTTGTAAAATGGATGTCCCAGAACCCCTGCATGATTCAGGGTGGAACCTGAATGTCTCTAACCTGAGGCTCGAAGCAGAGTCAACTTAGGTGCCACCAGGCTGCTCAGGACTTTAATCAGATTAATCTTAAAAACCTGGAACTGTACAACTTCCCTAGGCAATGTGTTCCAATGCTTGACTTGGTAAAATAGTGGTAAAATATTTTCCTTATATCTAGGTAAAATGGCTCAATTTGTTATTTTTCTCGAAATACTGTGGAATAATTTATTTTCTGCTACTTGGTATTTTGCGATTCAGACAAATAATTGCTTATTGATACTCAATTCTCTGCTTATTTACAATGCTGTGCTGTGGGTAGGTAAAAAAGAATTTAGTCTTAGTTTTCACAGTCCTATTTTTTCTTGTCCTGTTGAAGCTAGACTACTCTTCATTTATTTATGTCATTTTACTGCTAGAAAAAGTATGTGATATAATTCTAAAGTAAACCTTCCTTTGCAGCTTTGTAATTATCCAGGCCTACAGTACAATATTTTATCACCTTTATGCAAAAGCAAGTTCAAAAAGTAATGAGTTTCAGTCCATTGTTTTAGATTAGAGCATCACAGCTGAAATGCCAGGAAGTTAATTCTGTTCTAGACACCTTTGCTTATTTACTGCATGTTTATAGTTTCAAGAATTTCTCACCTAGTACCTGGTTTCACATTAAATTCTGCGTTTAAGCAAAAGAATGAAGGAATAACTGGAAGTTTGGGATTTCTAATGGCCACAAAGATGTGCAAAGCAGTTTAACAACCTTGACAGTTCACAGAAATATGGTGTTTAACCTGCTGTGGTTTCTCTTATCAGAGCATTTCACAGAATTCACTCACAGGAGTGCCACAAACAGTAGGGTTCACCACCAGTTTATCCAACTCTTTAAAATGTTTTGGGTCTAGCATGAGAGAATTAGAAACTGTTTGCTAGGGCTCCCACAATGCAGTCTTCTCTTCAAAGAGCCTTAGAGAATGCCATCAAAATAAGGCCTGGCTTTAACTAAACAACTTAAACACACTTTGTTCCATAAGTGCTTTTATAAACATATACTTTTGCAATAAACTGAATGAGGAGCATGAACATGAAAAGTGGATTAACAGTCAGGATTGACTCCCACCTCAGTTTTGAAAATCTATGAAAAAGGGGTTTTTGATTGTTGTTATGCTGTTTTCCTTTCTAACGGTGTTGGTATTTAAGTGGGCTTAGTTGCATTATATATTCCAAATATGTGAACTCTGTGAAACTTTTAATGACTTTAAAATAATTAAACTGCTGCCTCTTTAGATACAATTTGTACTTTTCTCTCTTACTTACCTTTGTGTTTTAGTGAATATTGACACTTTTTCCTGTCATCTAGCTTCAATGTAAAATGACATAATTTTCATCAATGTTATTTTTCATTTTCTTCAGCAAATGATTATACATTAAATTATTTTATTCACTGAGAAGCCTGAGTGTGAGAAGCAACTGTGTGAGATATTTTTAGTTAGCCAAACAGGAAAAAAATAATCGCAGAAGATCTTTCCATTTTGGAAACAAAGGTAACCTTTTGTGCTTTGAACAACAACATTGTTTGTTAGGTTTGTTGCTTGTGGTATTTTGCAAAATTTTACCCTGAAATTTGTTAGAAGTATTTGGTAAAATAACCCTGCCATCTCTGATCACGCCTGACCTATTTACTTGGGAACAGCCCAGAGGGATCTGTCAGGGGCTGGAGTTGCCCTGCAGAGCCGTGACTCCACCTGGTTTCATGGAAAGGTGAGCTGGACTGGAGCACAGGTGAGAACAGAAACAGAGTTGCAGGAGGGCTTGAATTCACTGAAGGATTGATGGCAAAAAACAAAATTTGGATCATAATTTTGCTTTCTTAACCAGGAAGAGATCTGTGTCTTTTTGAAGAACTTGATTCTGCTGTGCTCCTGGATATTAATGTGAGATTTCTCTTGTGCAGTGTGATAAAATTCATGGTTGCAAACTGATTTGAAACTGTTTGAATAGTTAGTCATCAAAAGTAATTTCAGATAACATGATAAATCTCATAATTTGATAGAATTGTATCTGAAATGAATATAAGTGATTTAAAAAAAAATGAAAACCGTATTTTTGTATCCCAGGTGCCACAATAGATGCTAACTTACAGTTCTAATAATAATTCCCAAGAAATAATGTAATTGTGATTTCTTTATGTAATCTGGCATTCACATCTTTTTATCATTGCATCTGTCAAAGATTTGTTTTACACTGTGGGGGACTGAAAGAGAGGTGCTGACAAATGCCCTGTATCTTATGAAAAATTTTTAAGTGGCAAAATGTATAAATGCATTACTTTATAAGATAAAATAAATCTTAATTCGTGACAGAAAATCTCAGAGGAATCAGTTCTAAAGTCCAAAGTTTCATGAACAAAAATACAACTCAAGAGTTGAAAATGTAAAATTACTATCTTGCAAATTCCTTTTGTCTGTGTGAATATCTAAACCAGATGTCCAGTGTGTGGTTTCTTCCTTTATTTCTGTAATCTTTTCTAGTTCTCTATTTTCAGTAAAGAATGTGCATACGCATTTGTTTAACTTCTTTTTTTTTTCCATTTGTGTTATGCACAAACACACAACTTCTAATTCATTGCAATCTAACTTACTGATCTAATCATCTGATGTGTAATGATCGGTGCCATTTTGTCCAGGCACATTTTTATAGCAATGTATGAAATTAATGTTCCTTTCCTCAAGGATGCTGTTAATATGGACCATCATGTTGTGGGTGCTCTGCTTCTTGGTTGTTTTTTTGGTTTCTTTTTGTGGATCAGAAAGCAGAAAGGAACCACTTCAGGTAGTCTGCTACTGGGAAGTAATACAGAGGAAAAGGGGTTTGTACTGCAAATTTAATCATTCTTGGTTAATAAGTTTGTTACTGCTGTAAAAATCCAAAGTACCACACAGGTAAGGAATAATGCAGTTCATTAGTTTAATGTCACTGAATTAGAAGACCTCAGCTCCTGAGATGAACCAGTCAAACAGTCCATGACCAGAGAAGGCAAAGTCTGTGTGAGCCCTGCTCTGCAGCAGTGCTCAGATTCCTCATCTGCCTGAAGAGGCACAAGTGCTGTGCTCAGGAGCTGAGCTGAGATGCTCAGCCACTTGCCACAAACATCAGGATTTGTTCTGCCTAGTTTATCTTACACAGGGATAAGTAAACAACTGAAGCTGTGTCCAAAACCACGGGGGTACTTTTATAAAATAATCAAATGCCATTTATGTTTAGCTGTTAGTGTTGCACTTGGTGTTTTCAAAAGCATTTGCTGTGAATATGGAGAAGAAATAATGTTCTATTGTCCAAAATACTGTGTGTGAAGTATCTGAGCCCTTGTCTTTGCTGCTGTGCCTTTCTGCACCTACTGCTAAAGTGCAGCTTTTTAGGGAGGAGACAAGTAGTGTCTGAAAAACACTCATGTCTGCTGGATTGCTTCCCAGTGCTGTTTGCTCAGCATGGAGCACCATGGATCGGGGCTGTAAAATGCTGTCAGCCCTCCCTTTGACCCTTGTTTTTATGCCAAATCGTTTAAGACAGAAGCTGATGTAGGCAGGAGAGGTGAAGTTAAAAACAGGGGAAAGTCCAGTGCCTCTCCAAGAAAACAAGGTGAAACCCCTGCAATTGTTGGTTAGCTTAATCAGCTGGAAAAGGCAGCAGTGATCCTATGAAACACTGTGATTGTGTAGAGGAAAAGGGGTTTCCTGTTGTTACCCTGAAAGCCAAGTCTGGGAATGATGGTTCTCATGGCAAATGTTTTGCTGAGGAGAGAAATCACTAAGTGCTGCAGCTGAGTCAGAAAATGTGTTGGTCTGGGGAGAAACATCAATAAAAATGTGCCTTATGGATCAGGAGAGGAGTGAAGGTTGTTCCACTGTGGGTCATATCTAGGATGCCGTGAACTACTGCTGCAAGCTGGTGCTTTTGCAGATGTGAGAAATGTTTTTTCTGGCTGTTGTGTGCGTGACATGGGATGTCTGACTCAGAGTTCAGGGCTCTGTACACTGCCTAGTAAATGCACCATGGCAAAGCTTCCCATTGGGGTTCAATTAATTTTGCTTCTCGTGCAATGAAGTGTTTTTGTCCATATTTTTATTGACATTTCTGGTTTTGACAATGAACTCATCTTTGTTCCTTACTTAATCTCTGTGACATTGTGCCTTTTTTAATTAGTGAATCCAGTTTGCCCTGGTAAAACTCCTCTGTACCTTCATGTACTACTGATTTAACACAATCTGTATCCTCATTTTTGGGTGTTTTAAAGGCTAATTGTGCAGAAAGTCTACTTAGAAGTATGGAGTTTTAACAGACATGATTATTGTGTTATAGAATTCAAAGCCATAAAAGCAATCCAGTTTTAAGGGGCAATGTAAAATTAATCCTCTCCATGTCTTCCACAGGAAATAGGTGATGTTTTTACATTTTGGTACGTGTCACACAGTGCCTGTTTCAACAACAGCTGATGATAATGCACTGACCTCAAGCCCTTGTTAAAGTTTCCAAGCTGAAGTTGAATCAGAGTTTGTTTACATATGGAAAAAAAATATAGTACATAAAAAATACAGCACTGTGGAAGAAGTTATCATAGAGAAAATATTAGGAAACCATTTATCTGCTTATCCATCACAGGTGACTTACAGGGTGAAAGCAAGGCTGTGGCACTGAGAGCCATTACTTGCAGCATGAAGGAATGAAGCAACATCCAAAAGAACAACTACAGAAGAGAGATGTGCATTTATTGTCTTAAGTGAATGAATCCTGCTTATAAGTGCCGTGAACTTTCTCTGTACAGAGATGTGCATCTCCACAGAAAGCACAGAGAGACTTTAAGAGGAAGTTTTTGCTGCTGACTGTGAGGGAAGGCTTGGAAAATACTTCAACAGAGCTATGCTCACTTACTCCCTTTGAGGACCTGTCCCTATTATTTTAGTTAAAAAGCAGCAGATGAAATCTGATCGGACAGAGCCTTCTCCATACCAAACCCAAAGTTAAAATGAATTCCTTGTTCTCAGTGTAAAACTGAATTTAGCAACCATGTCATGTAACCAGAACTTCTGCAACATTTTCTGAAAGGCAGTGTCATGGGAAAAGCAAAGGAAGCAATTGCAACATTCACTTTTCCTTTTTATTGCCAGAACCATGCCAGAAATGTTGTTAGGGAGCAACATTTAATTAAACTGTTATCAACTTAACTTTGGGGTATTTCATAATCTCACCCTTGGCACTGTCTTTTTATTAGGAAAAGGCTTAAGTGACTATGAAATATAATGAAAGGCCGTGGGGAGGGCTCACACACCACAAAGCTGCTAATCCATTGGAGACTTTTGTGGGAAGTGAGCATTTTTCAACAGCAATGCAGAGCTTTGAAGGTTATCAGGACCTTTTATCTCCTAGTCAGCTTTCTCTGAACTTGAAACTCTATCTATGTGAAGTACATCCCAGCAAATACCCACTGAGCTTGAGGTGGAAAGACTAATGTATGGCTGCTTTTCCTCAAATGTTTTAGATCCTTAGAGCTGTTTATTTGCTTTATATAGCATGTGGGAGCCTGAGTGAGAGTCCAGGACATTAAGCACAGTACGTGTTCAATGCTCCAGAGAGTTTATTGTGCAAAGTGTTAGGTGTTGTTCAGACAATGCAGGTTTGGCACTGCAAATATAGAGATATACATCTGTCTTGACCTCAAACTAAATCAAAGATCCAGACTGCTACAGTAATAGCAGGAGTGCAATATTTTCCTCTCAGGTTTGTTGTTTTTGAGTAACAATCTGATCAACTGGGAATAAGAAGGGTGCCTGCAGTTTACTTTCATATTTTATTTCCTATCATATATTCTTTTTTTATTCAATATGGAAGAGTCTTAGCTGTAACAAGTGTCTGAGAAAATACTGACTTTGGCAGTTGTACTCCGTCTCTTTTGTTAAGCCTTGCAAAGAGTAAGGAGAACATTTAAATTTTTTTTGTGAAGAAAGAAATAAACCCCAAGAGCATATGAGAAGATATAATTATTTGAAAGGAAGTCAATAGGAATTTATTTTTTTTAAAGCCTGTTGGAAAAATTTGGAGTTTTTACTGCTGAACAGAGCCCCTTTAGTTTGAATCTTGCCATTCCTAAGCACACACCCCCAGTGATCACCCCCCCGTGATCACTCTGGGAGCTGACATCTCAGTGTTTAGTTAAACAAGCCCCTGTCAGGCACTTTAATACAGCTCTAAGTGACAGCAGTATTGGGCTGTCCCCAGCCTCATTTACTGGTGAATAATCATGTCATGCAAAGTCCATTACTGCCGTTCTGCATCCGTGCTGCTCGGCTTGCCCATCACTAGCAGCTAACAAAGAAGCACAACATAAATTAGCCACTTAATTTAAACCAAAATGCAGCTGGAGCATTCATTAAGCTCCTTGAAAAATCTCATCTTAACTGTCAAAGCTAAATAATTTTCACCAGTTTGTTTGTTTGTTTATTTTTTCTTAATAGTGAAAAGTATTCTGGAGCATTGACTGAATTTTGACATCTTAAATTTTTGGGGATTTGGGGAATTTATATTTTTTGGGATTTTGGGAATCTAATTTTTTTAGGCATGTTTGCTTTACAGTTTTTACTGAAGATATAATGTCCCAGTGTGGTACAATAATTTACATAAATATCAGTTCTGACTCTTTAACTATTATCACCCTTCCTTTCACAGAGCTTTAAATATTGTGATCTTTATCAAATGCATTATTCATAGGATTAATATAGATACCACTTGCCCAGGCTTACTGAAAAGTTCCAAAAACCAGAATGCACATCTTTCACTTGTTTCTTGGCTTGAGCGATTTCCCCACATCAGAGGTTCTAAAATCTGCCATTCAGTGGAGGTAACAGAGAACAGGTAACCCTGGCTGTGATCTGGGCACTCCCTGTGTCCAGATTGCTCCTACCATTAGCAGCAGTTGAGTAAACATAATTACCTTTTTTGTGTGTGTTTCTGTGTTTTCTATTTATCATCTCGAATCCTCGCTTCCTCTGTTGCATTCTCTTATGCCCAGTTAGCTGTCAGAGAAAAAAATCAGTGATTTGTGTTTAAAATATCAGAACTGGGCTAATGAGATGCCACTGCTCATGCTACCAGAATAATGTCTTAAATTAAGCTAACTGGATAATGTCTTAAACACTACATAACTGAAGTATAAAGTCTCCAGCACTCCCTAAATCAGGAGCTGAATTTTGTCTGCTCCTCAGCTGAGTTTCTCCTAACTGTGTTCAGGTGGAGTAGCAGCAGGATGATGGGAATCACTGGTCTTGGTGCATTTATCCCTGAGATGCTCTACAGAGGAATTAATCATGTGCCATTAACATATTCACCTGCATGGGGAGTAAACCAAGTCTTGAACTTGGCAGATACAAAATCTGTTGCAGGGTTAGACTTTGAGTCAGACAGAATTTTACTTCCGATGATAAAACTGAAATTAATTCAGTCCTTTCTTCAGTCAAATATTTTGACACCATCTGAGTTAATCAACCTGCTCTTCAAAAATATTGAAAAGGTCATACAATTTAATAACCAATTTGGAAAAGTAATTTGCATTCAAAAAAAGAAAAGAAAAGAAACAGGACGGAGATGCATATCTTACCTGAGTGTGGTAACTGTACAGTTAAAAATAAGTAGGATATGAGACAGCAAGCACCTCTAAATATATGCAAAGACCAATTTTCAGTACAATATATGAACTAAGGTTTTACCCTTTTTTCAGTTAATATAGAGGTTGGGATTGGGAATTTCTTGTTTTTTTTTTTTAATTAACCGAGAGAAAAGCTATTTGATACAATCTAAGTGGTTTACCATGCATTGCAGGTAAACCTGGTAAATTGATTATCTGCATCTCACAAATAATTTAACTTGCTTATTAGTGATAATTGGTAGTCATTAGTGAAAAAAAGTTATAATCGATGTGTTAACATCACAGAAATAGCAACAAAAAGCCAAATGTCCCCAGGGTAGCATTTGTCCAAAGTTCTCCTCCCCTGGCACTTCACTTAGACAGCTCTGTGTTTTATTGCATGGCAAGACATTCTGTAATATAGGCTAAATTTTTTTTTTTTTTTTTCATTTTTACATCACATGGCTGTATTTTCTAAAATCTTTCTTTAAGTGGTGTGTTTTTCTCTGGAGAGGAATTTTTTGGGGGCATGTGAGAGTATTCAGTGGTCCAGAGAGCAGTGATTAGGATTATTTTACATATATATAAATATATATGGTTGAGGAGGAAAAATTTGTTGGGATTGGATTTTTTTAGACAGTTTTTCCCTCTTTCACTGCAGCTTCTGTGAGCTGCTAAATAGCAGAGCTATTGCTGACATTTGGCTATTTGATTAACATAAAAAGGCTTTTGCCTCATTTCATATCTGAATATTTTTGAATATGTAAAACCCCTTGTATTTCTTGCTGTCCTACAGAAAGAATTTTTTTTTTGCATTTGATTGCATTGCTGAAGCTCTAGTTTTGAAGAGATCTTATGAGATTACAGAGTTCTTCAGCCACTAGAGTTTTTCACAGGAATCATAATATAAACTGGGTTATGGACAATATTTTGATATTCAATAAACATATATAATAAATAAAAGTTATCATTGATAGAAAATAAAGCAAATTCTGACCTCAAAAAAAGTTTCTGGGCTATGTTGACTTTATGGGTCTTAAAAGGTCCTTGTGTCCTGAGATGACTTTTATATCAAAATGATCCAGCTTTGTTGCAAATCAAGCAAAAGGATTTAATTGAATTCTTAAATGCAAAGCTAAAGAGATTATATTTTCTATAAGCTTCAGAATTAACCCCTGTATTAGAAGTTATTGCAGCTGTTTATTTTTTAAAAATAAACAACTTTTTAAAAACAGGTTAATACACAGAAACCAGGGGTTTGAATAAAAGAGAAATATACATGGCTTCAAAACTGTGAGGGGTTTTAAATGTTTCCTTAAGAGTGGCATCTCTCTGGGCTAATAGTTGGTATTCTTGTAAAAGATTTTTATTATTAAGTAATTATAATTGGTTGTTATAAGATAAGCATGCTATTTTTCTGTAAAAATAAAAAGCAGATAAGGTTGTTAGAAATTTGGTTAGACATTTGGTAATTTTAACTCTAGGCAAAGCTCTTGTTTGGAAAGGTTGAAATAAAGTTCATATAGTACTTCAGAAATCATTACATTATTCCAGAGACCTGCATTCCCATGTGGAGAGCAGCAGTCAATAATAAAAGCAAGTTGTCTTTTTTTTGTAAGCTAGGCAGACAGGACATTGATATAAGACAACTTAGGAGGCATTAAAAAATCAGATTATATCCTCCTGGATACCCACAAAACTTGGTTTCATTGATTCTTTGCCTTCAAGGGTATTTATAATTTAGGAGAGAGACAAAAGTAATGTTAGAGAAGCAGGGTGTAAGGTACAGTAGACTGTCATGTTGGACCAGTGCATACCTTGAACACTCATGTGTACATGAGCTGCTTGATCCAAGTTTGGGAGCTTGCTTAGAAAAAGAGCTGCAAAGTTTTTTTGTAGGATAAATGTTTGGCATCATTGTTTATTTTGTTTCTACTAAACCTGAGAGGCTTTCCAGGTAGTAAAATATTTCATACCCCTGGAAAAACCCGGGGGCTTTTTGGACAACTGACTTTTCTCAGGAAAAGCAATTTGCATTCAAACTGCTTTTTTTGATTGTACTAGGGATGAGCTTTCTTCTTGAGTACTTGCTTCAACACCTAAACTTGCTCTAATTATTAGTCATGGAATATTGCCAGAGGAGATTTAGCTCACAGGAAGAGGAGCCCTTGAGAAAGACTGACTGACAGAGATAATCGTGTGTCTGCATAAAAATCTGATAACCCCTACTGCAAGAACCTGGAGTTGAACCCATATTGGGAAGCTCCAGTCAGTCTTTAAGACAAGGTAATGTTTGTCCATGTTGTGTGCATGTTATTCAGCATCTCTTCTTTGATAGCAGCACTGAAATTTACTAAAGTTGCAAGCAGAAGTCTGTTGCATTTCAGCTTTGTAAGAAGTGGCCAGCATGTATTTAGGAAGCTTTGAGAAATCAAGTCTTCGAATCCTTCCTTCTTATCTTTAATCATTTCATCCCTCTCTCTAGCTAATTCCCTAAAGTAGAGGAATACTTCCATGTGTCTCTTAATTGGTATCTTAAAATGTTTATTGTTAGGCTCTGGAAGTGTAGTCNCTTGCTAAAAGGTTGCTTCCATGTGAATATATGCCCATCCCTGCAATTTCTTTTTGTGGGAAAAAAAAAAAAAAAAAAAAAAGGCAGCAAACCCAAATGCTTCCAGACAGATATTTAAACTTTGAGACTTTCTTTACCTCAGATGTTTCTGCTCCATTATTCATGGGAGGAGGCTTAATATCACTTGTACCTAACCAGCCACAAACTTGTTCTGTCAATTTCACTCCATTTCATATTAAAGATTAATTAACAAGATCTGACTTTTCTTTAACCGCTGTGGAAGCTTTGGGGAAAATCTTAGCATGTGTTTGCAATTGCAACACATAGACCACACAAACTTAAACAAGGGACTTGAGGTAGCAATAGGATTCAGAAGAATTTACACAGACTTTCAAAACACCCTGATGGGAGGATGATTTCACTGTCCTATTTCCTTTCCCAGACACTCTGGAAGAGTTACCTGATGATGTTAGTGAGCCCAACACCAAGCTAGAAAGCATAAAAGGGTAAGGTTTGATCCAGGGTAAATTTTGATCTTGCATCTGGAGCGTGTTTCACATATCTGTGTGCTGTTGGATGTTAGCTGTAAAGTTTTGGAAATGAGTTTTTCAGAGATTCTTTCAGAAGCATTTCCAAAGTTCCTTTTCTGCTTTTGGGGATGACTATTCTCTGCCTGTTAGGGAAATGATGACAGCCTTCACTGCAGTTTGTTTTAGCTTTTATCTGCAGAATAAAACTTAAGGATCCCTGTATCTTTCTAAACTGCTTAAAGAATTTTTTTTCAGTGAGAAGAATCTGGCAATAACTCCTCTCTATCCTGGTCACAGAACTTTCGGAGCAAACTGTTCTCAGTTTCATAAAATTATTCTACTAAAAATAATTGGGGTTCTTTTCAATGGTTTGGCCTTGGTTACCATAAATAGGTTTGGATACAATTTTCTTTAGCGTTCATACTGGTGTTTATAAAAAATGTGATAAATCTGATAGTAAGCTACAAATGTACTGCAAGAGTTACTCCTAAATTATTTCTTAGTGACTGGTTTATGCTTTTGAATCCACTGAAGCAAAAATATACACTTTAACACAGTCACTTACTGAAGTTAAACATCCCACAAATGGCCTCAATGACTGGATGAATTTGGAGACATTCACAGCATTTGATTGAGGTGTCAGTCATGGTTCTCTCTAAATTCAGCTAATGCAGATTAGAAATCATTGCAGGACATAGTTTGGCTCAAAAAGTTGTGGAAATTTAGGCTGATTTCAGAATACCTGGAGTATTATGCTGTTTTTGTCAAAAGGTTTAAAACAAAAAAAGTTTAGCGGAGGAATGACTTAGTACGTAATTCCATTATGACACAGATAACAATAAAACATGGAGTGAGCATAAAAACACCGTGTATTCAGAGAGCATCCTGGTCAGCATTTCTGATTCCTTGCAGGATCTCTGGTGAGAGGATTCACAAGCCTCTGCCTGGGAAAATATCTCCTTTAGGTAAATATTGCATTTGTGAAAATACTGTTAGTGAGCTGAAATCTGTTACTTCCCAATAGACATGATCAATGACAGCTTTGCCTAATTGGAACACGTAGGTGGGAGCTGATTCTCTTGTCTGTATTTTCTAAGATCTAATTCTGCATTATTGGAACATTTGATGTTCTTTGTGCTAGTCAAGAATACCTGGAAATCAATTTTTGGTTCAATAAGAGCCATTTGAGACAAAATATAAACTGTCACACCTGAATGACAGTTCTTGTGTTTCTACTCTGTTACTCTTTAATTTTCTTGCATATTGTGAAGTAGACCAGAATCAGTCCCACTATTTCTAGCAATTCTTGATTTAATCTGTGCAAGACTCCTCACAGGTGGATTTCACAGGTGGATTTCACAGATTAATCCATAAAAATACTTCTTAAATGTTTCCAATTCAAAAATGAGTCTAAACAATATGGAAATACCCAGTAAGATTTAATAAAAGGTGGAAGTGAGAAGAATGGGAGTTAAGGAATGTCAATCTGGAAGGTTCTTGAATAGAGTTCCCATACTATTAACATAGTATAAACACATATATATACATATTTCTGATATATATCGCATATATAAACAAAACCAGTTTAGAGGAAAATATATCTAAACTGAGATTGGATGTCTCGTTATTGCTAGCAGCTGAGGAACCTGTAAATCCTTAACTTCTTAGGAACATTATATTAAGTTCATTTATCTTAGTTCATAGCTACCACTTTTGCATATCACCTCTGCATTCTCTGACAATATTGTTAAAAATGAAATTGATGGTAGCAATATGTAGGGAACTTGAAGGATCACATTGTTTTCTGATTGTTTCTTAGAGTGGAGATAAGATGCATACCCCCTAAGATGATGAGTAGAAAGGGGTCATCTGAAGGAATCTCCTCTCTAGTCCTGCTCTGAGAGGCAAAACAAATAGGATCTGTCAGAGAGGATTTATGAAGAGCAATGTGGAATTGCAATATGTTTTCTTTGGCTTTTGCAACACCTGACAGCAAAGGAACACTCCTACGACAGTTAAGATGTGCAAATATTTTACCTAAATGCCTTCTTGATCATTTTGCAAACTGGATTTTTCCTGAATTGATGACATAACTATCTAAAGCTGCTGGAAAATATGAAGGTAACCAATTTTAAAATGAGTGACTTCAGATGTAGGGGAGAGAACAACAACTAGAGAGAGAGGCAGCAGGTTGGCCAGCAGGAAAGCCTTTTTGTGTGGAATTTTAGTTACAACCATAAAGACATCTCTGTGAACTCTCACACTTTGCCCACGGCCTTGGGATTGGAAGCAGCCCTGTCTTCTGCAGTCTGCTCTTTGGTTTCTTTTTCCTTTCACCTTTTGCTTTCGTGCCATGGCAGTGCAGCAGCTGTTGCCTCCTGCCTCGCCATCAGCCCGCCCTCGGTCTCTCAGTGCTACCTCAGCTCTTCAAAACATGTCTCACCCAGGCAGGAAAGAAAACTGGGTCACAGGCAAGCCCAAGTAGGGCAAGTTATTGCTATTCAGCTGCTTTTGTTTGAGTTGTTCTCTTCAGCCTCTTCAAGTCTGCTTATTCTTTTCATTAAGCTGTGCTCAGAGCTGTGGTGTTTCAGCAGTGTTTGTTCAAGGCTCAGGACCTATAGCTATGAGCTGTCCATCATGACTGCCACAGAAAGTAATGTGAGTATGTTTAAAAGATGTGAGGCTGAGGGATGCAGAAAGGGCTGTCGTGTAAAGCGTGAGTCAGAAAAACACTTGGCCATTACTGCTTGGCAAAGTGAGCTTTGTGTGTGCTAAAATGTTGTGATCATCCAGAGGCAGTGCTTGCTTCTGGCATGGTATTTCCATTTGCAGTATTTTAGATAAAAATCATGACCAGAAATGTTACGAAGCACATCAGAAGCTGCCCTGTGCATTGTGTATGACAGCTTCTGGCTTGTAAGACCCACCCAGGCAGTCTGTGTAGAAATGTTTATTACTGGTGCCACCAGGCAGGCTTTTGTTGAAAATGTTTGACATTGGTGTAATCTGTCCTTCAGCTTGCCATAGAGTGACTGTGTAAAGCTGCTTCTTTTCATGCACTCAGAAAATAATTCAGGAGCTCCACGGTCAACTGGTTGAGTGCCAAAAACCTCCAGTGATTGTCCTGCTCTGCAGTGGTGTGAGGTGTGCAGATTTGGGCACCACAGTATTAAAGAGACATGAAACAATTGGAGTGTCCAAAGGAGGCCATGAGGATGGTGAGGGCCTTGGGGGGCAGCCTGTGAGGAGGGGCTGAGGTCCCTTGGTGTGTTCAGCCTGGGCAGGAGGAGGCTGAGGGGAGACCTCCCTGCAGTCACAACTTCCTCGTGAGGGGAAGAGCAGGGGCAGGCACTGATCTCTGCTCTGTGTGACAGGGACAGGAGCCCAGGGAATGCCTGCAGTTGTGCCAGGGCAGGCTGGGGTTGGATATCAGGGAAAGGTTCTTCCCCCACAGGGTGTCTGGGCACTGGAACAGCTCCCCAGGGCAGTGGGCACAGCAGCAAGGCTGGCTGGGTTCAAGAAGCTTTTGGACAATGCCCTTGGACACACGGTGTGACTCTTGGGGTGGTCCTGTGCAGGGCCAGGAGTTGGACTCCATGATCATTGTGGGTCTTTTGCAACTCTGGATGTTCTGTGATTCCACGAATGGACACTGCATGGGCTCACTGGGCAGCCTGGCCCACCACCCAGCTGTCTTCATGGGAAGAGGTTCTTCCTCACACCCAGTGGGAAACTTGTTTCAATTATTGTTTGTTTTGTGCTTCTGCACTGCTGGCTCTATCTTCCCAATAACCTCCTCAGGGTCAGAGATAATTCGGTATTTATTTTATTTTTTAAGACACTTTTAGCTTTAAAGTCATCCTGTGTGTCATTCTGAAAATACTTTCCCTATTGCTGTGTTTAATTTCTTATTATTCTGTAGATTATATGAAATTATGTTACACTGTATGGTTTTATATAACTATACATCGTTTTGAAATAGCAAGTTTATGGATTTTTTCTGACAATTACTGTGCTTCATTCTTGAAAAGAAAATCAGCCCATGTAAGGGATTTTGAAATTTAAAATGCTATTAGTAAAAAATATGTATTTTAGTAAAGGAGAGAGTGGCCAAAGTTTATCTTCTCCTGAAGGATAGTACAGCATTTACATAGCTTGTACATGTACCTGCTTACCTTTGAACACGTGTTTGTATCCCTTTGAGCTGCAACTTGCATGTGCTTAAAATCCACTTAATATATTAATACAGAGAGACTGGACTACATTTTGGATTTCATATATATCAGTTGAGAGGCCAGGAAGAGGAGTACAAGAATAATTCTTGTGTTTTCAAGCCCTGTAAGAACTTCCTTTTAACCAGGAACACAATTGGGGTGTGTTATTGATGTCATGCAATATGTCAGTTGCTAAAGATTGAAGTGCCCTCCTTCAGGCCTGCTGAAGCACAGGGCTGTGGTGAGGCTCACAGACAGCATTCCCAGAACTCACACACCCAGACAAGCTGGCATTTGAGCAGCTGAGCTTTGGCAGCTGCTGCCAGCCTGCAGCCAGTGCCAAGCTCATGCAGCAGATCCCTCCACGTGGGTGAGTGCTGGGAGCACACTGCTAGACATTCTGTGGGCTGAGGGCTTCACTGTGCCTTAGCACTGCTCCTGCTGCAGGAGACTGAGCACCTGCCAGTGCTCGGTATGAACAACTGCACGTTATCCCTCATACTGGCCAAAAGGACTGGAGGGTTAAAGGACTGCTCACAGTCACCACATTTACTTTTCTCTCTCTGCCAGCACAGTCTGAATTTCTCTCTGATCATTTGTCCAGCCTGAGTGTTGTAGTCACATGGTGAGACAACATGCACTTGCTGTGCTGGGGACCTGAGTGAAGGGGATTTTTTGTGCCAAGGTGAGGGGCATGCCAGTGCTCCTGTGGAGGTGAGGACAGAGCATACCAAGCCAGATCTCTGTCTCAAAGTTCCACTGGCTCATGGAGTAGGCAGGGAACATCAGCGGAACAAGAAATGTGCACAAATGTGTTCAGTCCTTCACTTCTGCACATAGCTGGGAGCTGTGAGTGGAGGAGGCTCCAAGGGAAGAACAGGCTGCTCCATGTGAAGGACACTCGGTCACTCTCTCTCCTTTGTCACATCCATCTCTGAATGCTGGCTTGTGGGAAGGTGAAGCTTGGAACAAAAAGAAGGCAGTGCTTAGATACATAGTCCTGTGCCTACAGAGTCTTGTTCAGAAACTGTAATATTTCAGTGGGAACACGGTGTCCCTTGTCACATCTTTCTGCATCTGACTAAGCCCTTGTCCTTACCCTCTGAGCCTCACCCTTCAGAGCCCTCCAGGCAGAACATTACATTGCTGTTCAAGTGTATGAAAAATAAAATATGGTCCAAGTTATTAAGGATCATTTTCTGTGGTTTTGCTGTCACTTCCCTCACCACATTTTTGTAAAAAAAAAAAAAATCTATAAATGCACCCTGGTTAAAACAGTAGCAGTCAAAAGAAATGGCACTTAATTATGATACTGCTTGACTTGCTGTGAGCTCCTGACAATGTAGCCATCAACAATAACTGTCAAATACACTTTGGCAGCTCTGAGGTTAGCTTGAGAATTGAGTGGAATGTTCAATACCAGCAATTGAGCAAGATATTGGGAGAAATTCCAATGACAGGGCTTTGTTGATAGGAGCAATGCAAGCTCTGAGACCAAATATAACATCAGCTGGGAAATTAAAATGTTATTATATTATGTGTTAGTGATGCTTAGGATCTTAGGAATAACAACCCTCATCAGCTAAGGAATTACTAAAGCGGAATTAAAGAATGCCATTGCTTTATAAAGCCGTAATATTTTTATGTAATAAACTCAGAAACTACCTTTATGGAGTTACATATAAAATGATTGTCACTTATCCCAAGCATATTGCACTTAATGGTCTTTGGATTTAGCCCTATATATATGTATACATCCTAAAAGAACCCTGATGAACTCTACAGTAACTCATGCAGGGAGTTTGTATCCAAATATCCTTCCCTCTGGTCCCTCCAGTTGCCAGCACAAAGTGTGGCTGAACAAGGGCCTCAGGAGTGCTGGAAAGCTCAGCTCAGCATGGATTTTGCAAAAACAGAAGGTCATAGTGCAAGAAGAATAAAGGCAGAATAAAAGTTTCATTTTGAAAGATTTTTCATACTGGTGGTGGGAGAAATATATGGTAGCAAAGACATTTTAAAAGTGCAGAACTGTGTGTGGTTAGAAGATTTAGAATAAAAAATAAGGACAAGAAGGGAAAGTAACAGAATCACAGAAGATGTAGAGGAGTGTCAAAGGCAGCCAGAAATTAAGATAGGAAAAAGGAGTGAGTCATCATTCTGGAGTAGGATACTACTCCATTTCCCCCACACACACACTTTAGGCTCTCAGACAGGATTGTGGAGCTCACACGTTCTGTCAGAGAGTGAGCAGAGAGGGGGCAATCCTGTGCCATGATGATTCTGCTTCAGCAGGGAGGTTGGACCAGGTGACCCCACCAGTGATCCCTTCCAGCATTACCAGTTCCATGAATTATACTCTCTCTGGGAAATCTATGGTTTGAAAGGTCTCTAGGACTTGGCAAATAATTGATATCCAGGAAAGTATTTGGAAACCTAAGCATTGGGGAAAAATATTCACCAAAACAAAATCCTTCTGGAAAAACAAAGCACCATACAGTTGTAATTTTTTTCAGTCTTTAAGCTTTTGTTATTTATGCTTTGAAGCTTTTTGCATCCCTAAGACGTGTAGTAGAAATTGGAGATGCTTGGAGCTGTGATTTTCAGTCAGCAAAAGCAACATAAAGAGTAAGACTTGATGGTAGATCAAGTAGCTGAAGTTTCAGATATTAACTCGGAGGTACCTAGCACACAAGTGGGTTTAACTGTAAATCCAGTAGCGTTGTGCATTACTTAGCAACTGCAACATCAGGGTGTTATCAACATAATTCTCATACTGAATCAAAAAAACAACTAGGAAGAAAACTAACTGTGTCCCAGCCAA
Source organism: Aegithalos caudatus (assembly GCA_013389925.1). Classification (NCBI taxonomy): domain Eukaryota; kingdom Metazoa; phylum Chordata; class Aves; order Passeriformes; family Aegithalidae; genus Aegithalos; species Aegithalos caudatus. Next base: position 636,316 of record WEIU01012878.1, on the reverse strand, counting down.
AACCAGTAGTTGTGAGTCTTAGCTACTGGTTCAGTACTGAGGCACTAGCAGCCAAGGGTGCTATAAAGAGACTTTGTACCACCTAAACATGCAGAGCACTGAAAAGGTTTAAAAACCCTCCTGCTGTTGCACTGGAATTTTCTTTCAGTGGGCTTTTGCAGTTGGTTTCTTTGGTATTACTCCATTGCCATTCATTTTCTGGTGGCTGCATGAGTCACTGCTGCTGGTGCTGTCCCATTCATGGTGGATTCTCCCTGCTCCTCTCAGTCACCGTGCCAGGAAAAGCACTCACACAGCACAGGGTTCTCTCTTGTGCAGTGTGAACACACACAAAGCAAAAGCACACAGAGAGGGAATATTTGGGCTCTAAAGTTTCTTCCCAGTGGAAGGAAAAGGGTGCAAATTGTCCTGCCTCGTTGTGCTGTAAAGGTTTGGCTGTTTGTATTCACTGGTGTCTAATTTCTCTTGCTATCCTCAAGCTCTATTTAATTTTCATTTTTGGTAGCAAGGGCAGAGCTTTCTGTGTTCAGAAATCAGTAGGTGCTAGGCTGCTTATGGGGCTAAATGCTGATGGCTGATGGAGTTACAACTGAGCTGGGTGTGTTTGGCTTAGTGACAAGTGTCATTATTGGCCTGTGTCCCTCTGTACTGGACAATAGATGACAAAAAACCAAAGGTGCTCCGTGGGGTGCCAGCCCCCTCCATTTTAGACATGGTGTGGTGTTTTGTGGGGAAGGGAAAGAGTTTCTTTGCAAATGCCTGCTGCTTCCCTGCTTTTTCTGCCAAGAGCTGCTCATTGCTTTTCTCTACAACCACAGCATCCAGGGCCAAGTGCAGTCCTCATTGCCCAGGAGGATCTTGCACAAATCTTTAGCTTCATATCTCAAATCTGCAAGCTTTCATATGTGATTAGAGCAAGATTCATCTTGTTTAGGTCTAGCTGTTTGGCCCATAATTTCACACCCTATTTCTATGATACTGTTTCTTCAGTGCCCTGATGCATTTTAGTAGACATGTCCTCAACAGTGGGCTAATATAAAATAGAAATGAAATGTTTCAGATCTTTTAGTGTTTTTTTCTCTCCACCAGCTATCAAGTTTTCTCTCCTGTGGGACTCCTGCTCCTTAGGGGGCTCTTTCTTAGCTGCTTATCCCTTTGACACATCAGTAAAAGTGCAGGCAGCCATCAGGCAGGAAGATTACTTCCAGAGGATCACAGTCTTAGACAGCTTTACCCTTTTATTGTAAGTTTTTTTCAGTGTGCTCATTGTCTAAAATATCACCATAGATTCTTAGCTGTCAGCCTCTATTTCCCAGATAATTTTTTTCCCTTATTTCCACACTGAAAATTAAGTTTGGGGAGGGAGGAAGAATGGCCTTCATATTTATCTTTCTTTTATACTTAGAAAACTCAAGTTTAAACATGTATATTCAAGCTGTATCAAAAATTAATAAGATAAAAAGAAAGGTTCATATGTAATTTTAATTCTTATTAGTATATAAGAGAAATGTATTACAGGATGGCATACTGGGTGTATTTTTGCAAGAGAAGAAAGTTTTAGAGAAACTTAGAATTGCTATAATAAATTCTAAAACTGAATCATTTGGCAAAGAAAATTAGTGCATGCACACAGAGAACTGATGAGATTTAGGTAGTGGATTTGGTTAGTGACTGACCTTATCCATCTTGGAAATAAAATGAAATTAGATGAAGTTTGTATATGGATTGGTTTCTCTTACTTGTACATTGTCAATACAAAAGAAATTGTAACAAGAATTTTTCTTAAAACAAAAAAGTTATCTCTCATCCCTTAGCTTCCTATGAGGCTGTTTCAAGCCTAAAATTTAATGAATATGTTGTAGTGAATGTATTTAGATATGGCTTTGAGAGTTTGTTAGATTTGAGTTCTGGATGTAGCTTGCCCAAATTCCAAGTTACCTGCAGATAAAGAGAAAAGATAGTTTCTTAGGATATCCAAGTTAAAATTAATTTAACTTCAGAATTAAGATCTTGCTGTTTAAAAGTGCTAATCAGATTTTCACTTTATAAGAAGTAGTAGTTACTAAGAATATTGGCACCTTCACTCCTGCTGTAACCATAGACAGCACAAGACCTGTGTAAGATTTTACTTTTTTTAAACTTTTTCCTTTTTTTTTT